>JAPPVO010006546.1:0-18293 GCA_030407325.1 Camellia japonica | reverse complement strand
GCTACCTTTGGGTGAAGCCCGGGTTGATTTGGACGCTGATTTGAAAGACCTTTTCTCCTGATTTTTCTTGTCCTTGTTGAACAAAAAAGTTTGTAACCAGACTGAGGCCCCATCTTTTATACTTCTAATTTGGATTCTGAATGAAAATCTTTTTCTTTTTGTTCGGTCTATTCCATACATACGCTTATTTTTCAACTGTAATTTGTATTTAGTATAACATTTTCTAGTCGAGATACCTATCTCGGTCCTAACCTTGTAATCTATTTGGTCAAACCTGCCAACCTCTTCAGCCTAGGTTTTTATCTCGGCTGAAGAGTACTAGAAGTTGGTTATTCCAGCCAACCAGTCTTCAGCCTTGATCCTTATCTCGGCTGAAGAGTACTAAGTGTTGGTTTTTCCAGTCAACCACTCTTCAACGTAAATCCTTATCTCGGCTGAAGAGTACTAAAAGTTGGTTATTCCAGCAAACCACTCTTCAGTCCAGATCCTGATCTTGGCTGAAGAGAAATAAGTGTTGGTTTTTCCAGCCAACCCCTTCAGTCCAGATCCTTATCTTGACTGAAGAGAGCTCAGTGTTGGTTATTCCGACCAACCTAGAGCCAAGTGTTTGGTTATTCCTACCAAACTTCCTGCAGCCTAGATCCTTATCTCGGCTTAGGAGAAGTAAGTGTTGGTTTTTCCAACCAACTACTCTTCAGCCTAAATCCTTATCTTGGCTGAAGAGTACTAAAAGTTGGTTATTCCAGCCAACCACTCTTCAGCCCAGATCCTTATCTTGACTGAAGAGAGCTCAGTGTTGGTTATTCCGACCAACCTAGAGCCAAGTGTTTGGTTATTCCTGCCAAACTTCCTGCAGCCTAGATCCTTATCTTGGCTTAGGAGAAGTAAGTGTTGATTTTTCCAGCCAACCTCTTTAGCCTAGATCCTGATCTCGGCTGAAGATAGCTCAAAGTTGGTTATTCCTGCCAACCTAGAGCCAAGTGCTGGTTATTCCGGCCAACACTGCTTTCATTGCCCCTAGTTCACTAAAACAACTTTTGCAGAAGAAAACAATTATGTTGAAAAGAGAACTACTTGCTTTATTGAAAAAAGAAAAATTACAAGTACTTTAAAGAAAAGCTAAAAATAAAATAGTTTGAGATTGGCAGTGTTTCATCGCCTGGGAATGGCCTTGTTGTCTCCATCTTCCAAGTGGTATGCCCATTTTCCTGCTAATCCAACCACTTTGTAAGGTCCTTGCCAATTAGGCCCTAATTTTCCAGCCCCTGGTACTAGAGTGTTGCCTATTACTTTGCGTAGTACCCAATCTCCAATCTTGAATTGCCTCGGATGTACTGTCTTGTTATATTTTCTGGATAACTCTGGCTGATATGAAACGATGTGGACCAGTGCTCTTTCTCTTCTTTCTTCAACTAGGTCAAGTTCCAAGGTTATGGCTTCTCCATTCAAGTCTGGGTCAAAATTTTCACTTCTGATTGTGGGGAGGCCGACTTCTAGTGGGATTACTGCCACCATGCCGTAGGCTAAGGAGAATGGCGTTTCTCTAGTGGATCACCGAGGTGTGGTACGGTAAGCCCATAAAACATAGGGAAGCTCCTCAGCCCACTTGCCTTTTGCTTTCTCCAACCTTTTCTTCAATCCATCCAAGACGACTTTGTTTGATGCTTCCGCCTGGCCATTTGCTTGGGGGTATGCTGGTGTAGAATTGTAGAATTCTATCTTGTACTCTTCACAAAAGCCTCTAAAAAGTTTTTCGTCGAACTGAGTGCCATTGTCAGATATTAGAGCCTTGGGTATGCCGAATCAAGTGATGATATTCTGCCAGACGAACTTCTTCACATCTTTCTCCTTTATTGATGCGAGTGCTTCTGTCTCCACCCACTTTATGAAGTAGTCTGTTGATGTAAGAAAGAACTTTCTGTTGCCGGGTGCTGTTGGAAGTGGTCCTACTATGTCCAAGCCCCACATTGCGAAGGGCCACAGGCTAGTTAATGGTAGAAGTTCTCTGGCTGGCTAATGTATTTGGTGTGCGAACTTCTGACATTTCTCGCACTTCTTCACATACTTCTTTGAATTTGCTTACATGTAAGACTACAATATCCTTGTGAAATTGCTCTGTAGGCCAAAGATCTTTCCCTTTAGTGGCTTCCGCATACGCCTTTGTGTATCTCGAACAAGAATGCTTCGACCTTGCTAGGATGGACACATTTCAAGTAGGGTCCTGTGAGGGATTTCTTGTATAAGGCCATTGATGGAGAGAGCCAAAATCGTTGTGATTTTGCTCTTATTTTGTTGGCATCTTTCTTCTCTTCGGGTAAGACGTCGTCTTTTAAGAATACTATAGTGGGATCCATCCATGAAGGGCCTAGTTCAACGCAACATACCTCAGCTACTTTGGGTTCTTCAATGCTTGGTCGAGGTAGGAAGTCGATCAGTAATGGATGTGGAATTGATGTATCTGCCATCGAAGCGAAGCCTGCTAATTCGTCTGCTCTGCTGTTTTCTTCTCGGCCGATCTGCTTTATTCGCACCACTTCAAATTTCTTGATTTCCCTTTTGACTAACTCTTGATACTTTGCCATCCTCTCATCTTTTGCTTCGTATTCGCTTGAAATCTGGTTTACTACCAATTGGAAGTCACTGTAAACCATTAGCTCGGTGGCCTGCATGAAGAGTGCTGATTTTAGGCCTGCTAAGAGTGCTTCATACTCCGCTTCATTGTTTGATGCTGGAAAGCCAAGGTTGACTGCTTGTTCTATGATCAGGCCATCTGGTGAGATGAGGACTATGCCAAGTCCTGCACTGTGCCTGTTAGATACTCCGTCCACAAAAAGCTTCCATATTTCTCCAACGAATAGCTTCCAACAAGTGGAGGGGTCGGATGATGTCTTGGGGTCATGCGTGCTGGTTATGTTTTCTTCCAAGTCCCTGCCTGCTGTTGGGTTTTACTCTTCACTGTCTGATTGCCCCAAGTTTTTACTTGCGGATGAATCCTCACTAGGAATGGCATGGTTTATTTCTTCTTTCTGATCCTCGAGCATGTATGGTTTGCAATGTGGCGGGGTATCTTGTATTAGGGGTTGCGCATTTCCTGCGACACTTCCGTCCCCATTTCGGTTGTACCAGTCAAGTCAACTGGGCATATGTGATGACTTCCTAGTGTGAACTCTGCCACAAAGTCTGCTAAAGCTTAGGCTTTTATTGCAGTTTCTGGGTTGAAACTTGATATCATACTGTCCCAATTCTACTACCCACTTCAAGATTCGCCCAGAAAAGTTCGCCCTCTCAAATAAAGCTTTTAGGGGAAAAGCTGTTAGGACGATTATAGTGTGGGCGTGGAAGTAATGCGACAGCTTCCTTAAGGCCATCATCAAGGCTAAGGCCAGTTTTTCCAATGGTAGGTACATGGTTTCTGCGCCCAGCAAGGTTTTGCTTACATAAAAGATGGACATGTGTTGAATTCCTTCCGCTCTGACCAACACTGCGCTGACTGCGTGCTGTGAAACTGCTAGGTACAAAAAGAGCTTTTCTCCAGGTACTGGGGTTATTAGCAAAGGTGGAGAAGACATGTACTCTTTCAAGCTTTCTAGAGCACGGTCGCATTCTTCATCCCACTCAAACTTGGCCTTTAATGCTTGGAAAAATGGTCGACATCTGTCTGACGACCGACTTATGAACTGGTTTAGCGCTGCTGCTAGGCCAGTCAGATGCTGCACCTCTTTTACTGTGTTGGGCCTCTCAAGATCCTAGATTTCTTTGATCTGGGAAGGGTCTGCTTCTATACTTCGGTTGGTCACCAGAAAACCTAGGAATTTGCCTAATCCTACGCCGAATGCACACTTGGATGCATTTAGGCGCAACTTGTTCTTCTTCAAAATCTGGAACATTTCATCTAGGTCCCTGAGATGGTCCTTCTCATCCTTGCTCTTGACCACCATGTCGTCTATGTAAGCCTCCATTGTTCTGCCTAACAATGGTGCAAACATCTTGGTAACCATCCATTGGAATATTGCCCCTGTATTTTTTAGGCCAAAGGGCATGACCTTGTAACAATACAATCCTCTAGGCATTGTAAAGGATGTGACCTCCTGGTCTGGTTCATACATAGCGATTTGATGGTAACCTCTGTACGCATCGAGGAAGCTAAGTCGATTGTGTCCTACCGTCAGGTCTACTAGTTGGTCTATCCGTGGTAGGGAAAAGTTGTCCTTTGGGCATGCCTTGTTGACTATTTTGTAGTCTATGCAGACACGCCATTTTTCGTTCTTCTTTGGCACTACTACAATATTGAAGATCCATCTGGGGTAGTGCACTTCTCTGATAGCTCCTGCCTCCAGCAAGTTTCCCACTTCTTCCGCCACTATCTCGGCATGGTGGAGTGCTGATCTGCGAGTGCGCTGTATAATTGGTCTGGCAGTTAGGTGGACGTTCAGTTGGTGACAGATGAAGTTTGGGTCAATGCCAGGCATGTCATATGGTGTCCAGGCAAACACTTCGATGTTAGAGGTTAAGAATTCCATGACCTCTATTCTCTCGGTGCTGGACAAAGACGAGCCGAGCAAAAAGAACTTTTCTGGGTCTTTTTCATCTATCCTTACTTGTACCAAGTCTTCCACTGCCTTCTTATCAGCTGCCTTGCCGACATCCGCAAATAGTTCATTGCTTTCGGGCTTTTCGACCATATGTACAAACCCTTTCGCAGCGCGGCTGCCATTTACTGTGATGAAGCACTGTTTTGACATAATTTGGTCTTCAAAGACCTCTTCAATTACTTCGGCTTCGTTGGGGAACCGCAATACTTGATGGTAGGTTGACGCTACCGATTGCATGGCATGCAACCATGTTCTCCCCAAAATTATATTGTAAGTGGAAGGGACTTTCAATACCCAGAATTCCACCTGTTTCATCATGGTTCCTACCTTAACTGGGAGGATTATCTTGCCTACTGGCCACTCTGGCATTGAGTTGAATCTGATTAGGGGAGATGTTGCTGGTGCCATGTCTTTGTCCTCCAGTTTCAGTTGTTTGAAGGTTTCGTAATACATTATCTCACATGAGTTTCCTTGGTCAATCAGAATCCGCTTGATGTCAAAATTCTTGACGCATAGAGTGACAACCAATGCATCATTGTGAGGGCAGTATATCCTTGCTAAATCTTTGTCTGAGAAAGATATGACATTTGAGGCCTCTATTCTCCCCATTTTGGCGGCAGGTTGTGCACTTAATACCCCCTCAAGTGCTCAGCCTTTTTGATCATTCCCCTGAGCTCACATATCCGCTCAGGTTCGAATACCCCATGTATTATGTTAATTACGCCTTGAGGTGGAGCATCGACTGGCGTCCCGTTTGGGTTGTTGTGGCTCTGGGGGGCTGGCTGCGTTCCTCTTTCTATGTATTGGTCCAAGTGCCCAGCTGCCACTAACTCTTCCAAATGCTGCCTCAACAGCATGCAATTTTCAGTGCGGTGCCCCTTTTCATCATGGAAGGTGCACCGGGACCTCTCGTCATAGTTCTTTTGTGCTTCTCCCAACTTAGCTGGCCATCGGACGAAAGGTTCGTCACGTATCTCACTTAGGATTCGGTAGATTGGTTTTTTGAACACTGTAGTAATGGCTGTGCGAACTCTTAACCTCCTTTTGTCTGGGTCTTCTCTGTTAGCCCGCCTGCCTCGCCCATTCCTGCTTGGTTGTTCTACCGTGTTGACTTTTGCTGAAGTCTTTTTATTTGGTATTGCTGTTGTGCCAGATTTCGCTTTAGCACGGGTGCTGTCTTCCTCCTCGCGAATATGTTGGTGCACTCTCTCCATTAAAGCCTCCATTGTGAGGGGCGGCGTCATTGTAATTGAGTCCCTCAATTTATTGCCAACTGGCAGGCCCCGTTTGTATTGTGCTATGGCGAGGTTTGTAGGGCAATCCCAAATTTGGTTGAAGGTTTCCCAGTAGCGACTGTTGTAGGATCTCAACGTTTCCTTGTCACCCATGTCAATGGAGAGTAGCTGGTTGATCTCCACTGGTGTCTTGGTATTCGTTCTGAACCTAGTTACGAACGCCTCTGCCAATTGTGCCCAGGAGGCGATGCTGCCTTCTGGTAGCCTTGCGAACCAGGTTAGACCTAGGTCGCCAAGGTTGGATGGGAACAAGATACACATCAAGGCCTCATTCCGCCTGTATACCGCCATAGCCTGGCAAAAGTGGCTCAAGTGCATGTAGGGGTCCATCTTCCCCTCATAAGTAGTAAATTTGGACTGGTGGAAGCTTGAAGGTAGCGGTGCATTCTCTATTACCGGAACGAACAGCGAGCTTTGTAACCTTGCTAATGCTTTGTTTGTTGGTTCGTAAGCAAAGCGCAGCATTGGCATTCCTACATCGATGCTCCCATGTGTCAGAGGTGCCAACCGCTGAAGGGCTGAAACTCTACGCGGGTCGCGTGCCTTGGTATCCTCCTTCCACCGTGCCCTTTCTTCCAGCACAGTTCGTAAGTCAGATGATCTAGGTAACTCCGTGTACCTAGATGACGTCTGGTGTGTGTGCGAGGGTCGATAGGTGCTTCCTTCAATGTATGACCTTTCAGTTCTCGTTCTCTCAGACTTGGAGTAGCGAGACTTGGAAGTCCTCAATTGAGTGTCGCCTGTTCTGAGGCTCCTACTCTCTACTTACGATGGTGTGGTATGCCTACCACGATCTTCCGAGTGGCGAGGAGGCGTGTTGCCTTTGCGCCCCTCTCCTGTCACTACCTATTTTCCTTTTATCTGGCGCTTCATTAACTCTATGTCTGCCGCCATCTTCCTTATTAACTCATCATGTTCCTTCACGCAATCCTCCAGGACTTGAGGGTCTATCATTCGCCTCTGTCTTTCAGGACTTTGAGAGCGATTGCATCCCTCTGGGGGTTCTGTCGCTGGGGTTCTAAATCCACCATGGGAGGGATAGAAGGCAAACCTTCGTGCCTCCCACCCCCCTCTGGGGTTTGTCCGTCGATAACGGATTGCGGTAAATCTTCATTGTGCGCCATTGCTTCCGATTAGAGAGGAAAAACTTGATCAAGAGGTTTTGTTCTTTTTGGACTTCCCACAGACAGCGCCAATTGTACGGGCACGAAAATGTTCTCGTATAATCCTGTTGACCAAGTCTGCGCTTCTCCAAACGTCGTCGCTTTACTCCCTGAAACACAAACGTGAGCTAGCCGGCGGGTGTGTGCCGAATACCTCTCCGATGCCTAAGTCAGCAAAATAGACAAATAGACAAAAGCTCTGTGTATTCGAGAATTAAAGTTGTGTTACCTCTCCATAGGTTCTGTTGTGAGCTTTTATAACTTTTGTTTGGCACAATCCTAGTAGGACTCTTATTCCTCCATGTAGAGTCCTCTTAGGAATCACATTGCTGAAAGATAATGCCTATCTTTCAACACCCTCCTCACTGCTTAAACCAAGTGAGATGGTTTTACCTCGATAAGATGACAGTATGACCGAACTAACCTTTGTCATACTGAATCCAGTGCCTTCACTGTAACACATAGCTTGGTACCTCGGTTTTGTCTGTTGAGACCGCGCTAGCAACAACAAGTCTTAACCGAGCTAACAAGAACAAACTCTACCACCAGAAGCCCAAATCTCGGCTCCAAATGCTATGACCGAGCTCATAATCACCATTCCGACCGCAGTGATTATAATCACTTGGACCGAGCTAACCACAGCCGAGCTAACCCCTCTAACGCAATGGTTTACTTCACTAAGCCACTTTTTGCCTCGGCCCACAAAACGGCTCATCACTACGCCTGGGCCTAGCTCGGCCCTAATGCACTTAAAAGCTCCCTCTCAGAATTAAATGTCCAGTAAATAACAATCTCTCTTATGCAGGCGGTCTAAACAAATATGTTAGGTCATGTTTGTTTGACTCCATAGGTGGGGAGATTGGACCACCAATCCTGTAGGCCCTACATAGCCCATGTTTGGTTAACAAAAATAGAGGACGACTAGTAGTCCCATGGGACTATGAATACCCTCACATAGGGGGATTAGCTTGGCTAGATTTTGGGTGGAATTAGGAAAATAGCGGGGGAATTGAGTATTTTATATAAAAATTTTATTTTTTTACCAAATGCACCTATTTGTTTTAATATTTGTTTTGATTTTTTGTAATATAGAAATAATTTATTTATTCATTTTATATAAAAATAATTTAATAATCCCATCACTAATCATCTCACACACTATCATCAAAACAAACACACTTTTATTTAATTTTCTCATTAACAATCCTCACATTAATAGTCTCTTCACTAACAATCATTTCACTAATAATCTCATCCAACTTAATCCGCAAAACAAACGTGGCCTTACGGTTTTGTAAAATGAATTAACCTAGTTGAACTTGAACCATATATATGTTTGTTTAAAGGATTGATCAGGTAAACAAATAAAATTTGAAACTTTCGTGGATTGACAATCTAGTCCTTATTTTTGACACGTGACTTGCTAATGGAGATAATAGTGGACAAAAGCTAAATTGTGTGTTTCATTGGTTGTCATTTGGTTGCCTCTGTCCGAACCTCTACATTTTTCCATGTGCTAGAGATTAAAGCAGTTATAACATGATATATTTCATTTGGGATAAATTTTTGTAGCTTGGAGTTTTAATTTTTTTAGTTATTTTACTCTGAATAAAAAAAAATTAAGATAGTCTTGTAGCGGACCAAGGAATTACTAGTGAAGAGGGCCAAGCTAAATTTAGCTTGGCAGAGCACTATCTTGATTTAAGGATTACCACAATTCTGCCAAGATCAGAGCAGAGTCGAGTTAGCTCGGTTGACCGCATTGACAGCCGAGATAGAAGATTTAGGTCCTTTCACCTGATGGGTAGTGAGAAGGGTGTTCTAAGGATATGCATTATCCTTTAGCAGTGTGACTCCTAGGAGGACTCTGCTAAGGAGAGTTAGAGTCCTACTAAGATTGTGTTTGGCGGAATCTATAAAGGCTCATGACATAACCTATGGGCATGTATTGTAATTCTTACTCTCAAATACATAGAGCTTATTGTCTATTGTCAACTTCCTGACTTAGGCGTCGAAGGGGTTTCTGACACACACTCGTCAGCTAGCTTACGTGTATTTTCAAATGGCAATGCGACAACGGTTGAAAGAGTACAAACTTAGTCAACAGGATTATACAAGAAGATGATTTCATGCTCGTATAATAATCTATTGTCATTTTATTTTGATTAATACTGAAAAGGTCATTGATTATACTATAAGTTGTTATGATCTGATTATTATTTTGGTTATGATTGATAAACAATTTCATTTATGCAGTAAGAAGTGTTTAGTTTGGGCTCTATGTGTTTTTTCCAGTTATTATTCTAGGGAAACACTATGATGCACACCCTTATGCACATTATAACTAAAAAGAAAAATTATATAATTTCATTTTTCTAAATCATAACTAACAAATATATATATATATATATATATCATGACTTATAAATAAAATAATGTCAAAATTAAAGAAAAAAATTGGTCATAATTAAAGAACACAATGGCGTAACCTATGAAGCATCGACATTTCAAAACAAGTGTCATATATGTATTGGACTCACGGACACTTCGAGACACGCAGACCATAGTTATTAGAATCTCGATCTGAATCGTAGGATCTTACAATGCTACGATTTCAGTTGAGCTAAACGATTTAGATCACGTTAGGATCTTAAATTTAGTAGGATATTAAAGTTACTACGATCCTATTCATAAAATCATGTAGAATCGCATACGATCCCGATTCTACTATAATCCCAATCCTAACATTTTTTTTTGTTATTATTTATTTCTTATATATATATATATATTATATGTATATGTGCATATATATATCTATATAAAAAAGTTGACTATAAACACTTTTTTCATTTGTCTCTTCTAATTGATGTTAACATAAAATATGCATCATATCAAATTTATCATTTTTCTTTAATATTTTCAAAATTACATAACATATATTATCATTATCGATAATTTTTCATTTTATTTTACACTGAAAATAGAATCTTATGATCCTTGATCGTAGATTCTACGATCTGATCCATGAGTCCCTTCCAACGATCCCACGCAGGATCCCAATTTTAACAACGTTGACGCAAACACGGCAGTGATACGTATGGGACACGCCACATGGCTTATCTCCTTATTTAATTAATTTATTTTCAAGGGATACACCGAGGACACTTCGGGGCCAACTTGTCTCTTTTTTTCTTCATTTTTTTAGTACTTCTGATGAATATTGAATGTTTATTAATTTTTTCTTATATTTAAATACTTTATAAAAATATATATAGAAACTGTAAGTAAAAAAATAAAATAAAATATAGAATTAGAATTAATTTTTGTTAATATTGATTGTTTGTGGATGTGATATTAATCTGGATAGTAAATAAAAATATATGAAAACATATTTTATTGCAGTGTCCTGCTATGTCTATGTCCCTATTTTTTTTAAATTGTCGTGTCCCATGTTTGCATCTGTATCTGTGTTCGTGTCTGTATCCATATCCGTGTTCGTTTTTGTGCTTCTTAGGGCATAACTATGGGTGCATATGGCACACCCTTTTTAAAGGGGTGTATATTAAAATTTTCCATGATCTATTATTAAAATTTTTAAAAATTTTTTTCACCAATTAAAATATCTCTTTTAAGTACTTTTAATTTGTGAAAAAAAAATCAAACGAAAATACATATTGCAGTAGCGTTATTTAAAATTTGGGTTATTTTTAATTTTTTATGTGTTATGTAAATTAAGTTAGTTTAAAGATGTGTTCTAATTTAGTGTGTTTAGGCATTTAATTTTTTTTTAATTCATATTACAATATTATAATAATCATATTTGCAAATCATATTTTATTTACTATGAGATGTGTCATAATTACATTTGTAACAAGAGTGGGACCTATTCAAAGAATACAATTAGGGTGAATTACACTAACGGTCTCTATAGTTTGGGGCTTGTGTCATTTTGGTCCTTGACTTTTCAATTGTGACATATTTGACCTTGAATTTTGTATCTTGTTCCAAATAAGGACAATTGAAGATACTATTGGATTTTTCAAGGGCAAAATTGTCAATTTGATAAAATATAAATTAATTTGACAAAAATAAATGTCAAAAATTATTTTTGAATTTTTAAAAATTATTTCTACCTACTAAAGATAAAATTATATAAAATTGATAAATCTTTTAGACATTTTTTTTGCCAAATTAATTTTTATTATGTATTTGGATGATGATCATGTAAAATTAATTTTTTTAAATTAATCATGTAATTTTTATTAATTTTTATCAATTTTACATAATTTTATTTTTGGTGGGTAGAAATAATTTTTAAAAATTTTAAAATATTGTTTTGCCATTTATTTTTATCAAATTGATGATTTTGCCCTTGAAATTAAACAATGGTATGTTCAATTGTTCTTATTTGGAACAAGATTCAAAATTCAAGGTCAAATGTGTTACAATTGAAAAGTTAAGGATTAAAGTGACACAAGCCCCAAACTATAGGGACTGTTAGTGTAATTTGCCCTTTAAAATTTTAATAGATATAGATAAAAAAAAGATAATTATATTATTAAATCAAAATTCAAATTTAAATATTGTCATATCTTTTTAAGATCTATATCTAAATTCTTATCTTCTTTATTTTTGTGTAGTTTCTATTTGATTTTTTTTTTCAACTTATTTAAGATGGAGTTGTGGGTTTATATTTTTTTTAAAAATTTAATTTATCTATGATTTCTATTTGTTTTTAATTATTATTATTTAGGTAAGTTATAATGTGAGCTAGATATATGATAGACATGTAAGTTTTATTGATTTAAAGTATGATGGTGTGAGATATATTATATTTGTTTAGAGATACTTTAAAGTTTTTTTAAATTTAAAATTGGATATTGAGAGACAAAAAAAGATTTTAATTGAATAAATAAAAATCATATTTATTAATTTTAACTGTTTGTATATCTGATTTTTAAATTTTGTTTTGGTTGTGTTATAATATAATATATAAGATATAGATAGATATCTACAATTCTCATGAAAAATATTATTTGATTTTTTTAGGGAGAGAAAAGAAAGACAAGTTTTAATATTTTCTTTTGAAAATCGATGAGAGAAATTAAAATGGAGAGATCATGAAATATTTTTGTTATCGTTCCATTTAAAATCAATAAATTAAGGGATAATTATTATTTCCAAAATAATTAAATAGGTATAAGAGAAGTTGAAAAGAGGAAATAATTATTATTTCCAAAATAATTAAATAGATATGGAAGATGTTGAAAGGGTGTGTATGGAAAGTCAAAAGGCTTGGTAGAAGTCAATAAATACTGAGTTTTTATTTATTTTTTAAATCAAAAAATTAAGAAATTAAGATTGAGACATTGGAGCTCCTACAAGACTTGTGAGTTAAAAATCCCCATTTCCTTATATAATACTAGCCTATCACCCGTGCTATGCACGGGATAATTATAGATATTTATATTTGTTTTAGAATTTTTTTAATACATAAATTATGTTTTTTAAGATTTTTTATAAAAATAATTTAACAATCTTATCACTAACCATAGTGTATGGGAGAAGTTGAAAAGGATACTGCAGTAACTATACACGGATTGTATCTATAATTATTTGTATGAGGGGATTTTAAATGTTGATCAGGAGATTTTGACCAAATCAATAAATGCAGGCATGTGGAAAGACATATGGATTGAAAAAAGTTAATAAATGCTGATCAGGGGATTTTGACCAAATCAATAAATGCTTGTAGACACCCCATTTTTGACCGACCTTAAGACTCAGACGTCATCGATTGAGCACTTGGTGATTGCGCATATTGTGCTCGTTTCAAAGTTTCGGAGTTCTTGGCTGAGAGCCTCGCCTCTGGACCTCGGGACTCTTTGTACTTTGACTCGGTCCGCGGACCAAATTTTGTTTTCTCTTCCCAGAGGGAGGGAGAGGTCTTGTAGACCATCTCTCAGTGATCATAGGCTACTTTTCGTGGTCGTAGGCCACTGTTCCTATTTGGAGACCAGTTTTCGGTTTTCGGAGCCGTCGGTCGTGTGCCTCGGCTCGGGACCGCTTAACATTCTCTGTTTGGCACAGTTTTTGAAACGCACCTTGTTTCCTCTGTCTAGAGGGACACTGTGGTCCGGGAGACCACTTTTGTGGTCGTACGCCACTTTTGGTGATCCACAGCCAATTTTCGAGGCTCCCGGCTGCGCGCTTTGCCTTCCAAACTCTCGTTTTGCATCCGTGTTGGTTCGTTCTTGGCACGAATCTTGTTTTTCTTGTTTGGAAGGTGGTATGAGGGTGGGAGACCAGCTTTCTCCTTGGAAACAACTTTTTCGCTCGCTAGCCAATTTTTTGGTCGGGAAACCGGTTTTTTTGGTCTTTAGGCCACATTTTCTGGTTTCCCACCCCACCATTGGTTTGCTTTCAGTGTGGAGACCACCAATTGCACTTGCCGACCACTTTTTATCTGGGAAACCACTTTGGGTGGTCGGCCGACCACCTTTTCTGGTCGGCAGGTTTCCTCCTATTTTGTCTGACTGAATGGATGCCAGCACTGCCAGCTGGAGGGCACAGACTGTATCCTCCATACACTATGGAGGGATTGCATCCAAGTTTAGCTTCTCCAAGAAGCTTGAACCCTTTGTTTCTTCTATAAGAGAGGCTCTCCCTCTCCTTGAACCAGGTTCAGAAAATTTCCTAAGGCACAAACACATATCTCTCTCTATATCTCTATTTTGAGCCAAAAGTGTGTATTGTTCTTGACCTTTAACACCCCAACTCTTAGTCATACATCCTTACCATTGAACTGAGGTTCCTAGAGGATATTTTTGGAGGTTAAAAGGGTGGTTTTTGGCTGAGGAACTTGCTGGTTTTGCTGAGCTTCAAGGGTAATCTCTTTTCTTTTTTTTTAAGCTTTGTCTTGATCACTCTCTTAGCCATACTTGCATGCTTATTTGAGCTTTGTTGTAAACTGAAAAAAGCTCCATATTTAAGTGTTTTTCATGTTTGTTTAATGCCCTTTTGGTGCTGAGGGTCATCTTCCCTCTTGTATGCCCTATTTGGCCTTGTTTTGTGCCATGCCATAAGGCCTTTGAGTTAATCCTTGCATGGCCTTTTGGCCATTGAAATCCAGTGGATTTTTAGTGGTTTTGAGGCCCTAAATCAAAGAGGAGTGACCCTCTCTCTTTTGGTCTTGTTTGCTTGCATTTTTGGCCTATCAAAGGAGCATATGTTTTCATACTTTCAAGGCTCGGTTCAGGCACTTTTTGGTGACTTTTAGGGCCTTCCTAGACTCTGTCTATGGCTGGTTTGGTCACCTTGGGTTTGTCTCTTGCATGTGTAGAGTAATCCCTTTTGTGGTTTATCAAAGTAGCATGTCATTCTTGCATGTATTGGTCATATTTCAGTGGGTTTTTGGTCATCATTTGGCATGCCATGACTCTGTTTTCAGCTAGTTTGGTAGCCTCTCACATGCTTCATATGCTTGTAGTGTAAATCATGTTTACTAGCTTAGAATGCATGATGTTTTGGCCCTCTATTCTAGCATATTTTGGCCATGCTTTTTGTTCATATTTTGGGCTCCCTTAGCTCTTTTTTGAGGCCTCTTGGTCAAAAGATGCTTGCCATGCACGCTTGTAGTGTAATAGCCTTGACTAGCTTCGAGTTTTAAAGTCCCTTGCATGCATAACTTGAGGTATTTTCATGTTTTGGCATCATTGAGCATGATATTTCAGAGCATATAGGGCTGTCATACTTCCATGTTTTCCACTCTTTAAGTGCCCTTGAGAGTTGTGCTTTTATACCCTATTTTGTGAGTCATTGCATGAGCTTCATTTTTGTGCCTTTCAAGCCATCATCCCAACTCATTTTGCTATTGTTTTGGGCCTGCATAGGGTCTGTTTGGAGTTGGTTTGGCCATTTGAGCATTGTCTTGCATGCCTATAGTGTAATACACTTCACTAGTTTCGATGCTTGAGCCATTCAACATGCATTACATGAGTTGTTTGCATAATTCGAAGTCATTTTGTATGCCATTTCAGAGCTGAAACATGTGTCATTGCACTCCATATTTCATCCTTTCAATGCGTTTGGAAAGTTGTGTTTTGTGCCTTAGACTTGGGGCCGTTGCATTGTACATGATCGTATGTGTTTTGATGCCTCATTTCCATAATCTATTGGCCACTGATTTGGGTGTGGCTGAGGCCCATCCATTTTGGTTTAAGTCCATTTTGCATTGTGTATGCCATTGTAGTTCATAGCATTGAGTATGCCATGTTGTCGCATGATTGATCATTGCATTGTACATGCCTTGTTCATCTCATTGTGTATGTTAGTTTCTACGTGCATTGTGTATGCTAAGTGTCATGTGCATTGTGTATGCCATTGTTAGTTCATAGCATTGTGTATGCTAGTTGCATGTTTGCATGTTATCCCTTGCATGTTTGCGTGACTTAGTTGCATTACATTAAGATTGCATGCTAGAGTTGCATTGGTGCATGCCTTGTTTGTTGCATTGTGTTTGGAATAGGGGTTAGTCCAAACACGGGGAACGAGGGACGTTTCATGCTTGAAGTGATGAAATGTGCCTCGATTCCCGATCGCCGACACTCTTGACTACTCATGACGGAGTTGTTGGCTTTAGGTGTTTGTATGTGCATTCATTTCACATTGAGTCGTGCAATTCGACTTCTCGGCCATCATGCATCGAGATGCGTGATTGGTGGCCCGAGGGTCAAGGACTACACTCCCTTGAGCTTATGCAATGATAGGGAGAGTGGTCGTGCACACATGTGTTGCGAATACCTTGCCATCTCTCTCTCTTGCCTTTTGTTGCAGAAAACCAGAAACCAGGGGCAGAAACTAGTCGACTGACCAGATTTAGTGGCTGGCTGACCACTTTTTCTGGTTTTTCACCACAAAAGTGGTCGGCAGGTGGTCTCCAAGTCCAATAGCTAGTCGGCAGCCTTCCCACAGATTCCCAGGGTGGAGTTTCAGCCTTCTGGAGCTTTGTGCAGTGTTCTGAGGTTAATTGCAAACAGAGGCAAGTCGGGGCATCGTGAGGGATTTCCGAACAAGGCAATTCAAGCATGCATGCATCCTTTGTCATTCAAAGCAGAGCTGGGGCAGCCCACATTCATTTAGTTTGCATGCTCATTTAGATTGCTTACTTAGTTAATGTTGTGTAATAAGTAGTTGTAACTTGTTATTCATTTTGTCGTGTAATAACTAGTTTAATTAGATTAGCTTAGATTAGCTAGCTGGTTTTGTATTATTCATTCGGACCCTCCGTCGAGAGGGCACAACTGTTGTAAATAAGTGTGCGTGTGTGTGATGCATGTCTTCCAACCCCCATTTCTTTCTCCCTTTTATTTACCAGCTTTCGATGGTTAGTTTTAGGACATGTTTCAATTAGCATCCTTATGCTCGCATGTTTGCATCCATTCATTTGTCTTGCATCACCGGGCTCGGCGCATCATACTAACTGCATTGTATTTCAATTCCTGCTTGAATACATGTATCAAATTGCATTTCACATGACATTTTAGAATAGCCGAGCCTATCTTAGTTGGATTTTGCATGTGTTGCATTAGCCATCTTAAACATGAACTAGGATCATGCATTGATTTCTAACATAGCTTTTGTTTTGGCTCGGAGTACTCAGTAAGTGTTTATGCTTTAGCATCTTTGCATGTGTGTGAGTGACTGCCATGATAGCATGCTTACCATGAGGCTATTTGCTTATGTGATATAACTGCCTGATTGCCTGTGGGTGAAGGTTGGATTACTTGAATTGGAACAATTCATTGATTGCGAGTTTTAAGCCCACTTGAGAGTGGCAAATCACCATATTTTCTAAGCCCACTTGAGGGTGGCAAAATCCGCATTTTAGCCTACTTGCGAGTAGCAAACCGCTTTAAAAAACAAACATGAGATGTTTTGTTCCAAATTAGGTGATCCAGTCTATACTTGTATGCTGTGCACATCACATAGCAATTCTAGGTTTAATAACCGGAATAAGAACACACGTGTTTTCAAAAACAAGATATCATGCTTAGTACAGGCCGATCTTTGATCGGGCGAGCGGGGGTGCTCATAGATGACCTTCCCCAATCGTACCCAAGTTCCCGAGCCGAGGCAACTTTGGTGATGACGGACATGTGGCCTTAGGCAACGAGTCAGGGTTTCGTAAATTCCCCCAAAATAAATATTTAGGTGGCGACTTTGCATCTGGCAAAGCAGTCCATGTTTGGCACTTCTTTCTAAAAAATCAATTTTTCAAAACGATTTGCCGGATTTGGACTCTTTGGTGATTTATCAATCTCGCATTGCACTTTGCAAGATCAGATTAAGAACCGTGACATGGAGTCCGAGCTGTAGTGAGCCCAATGAACAAAACGGAATTTTCCCGAGACGTTCGGCCACGTTTACAATGCTGAGTTTTTTTTTTTTTTTTTAATAAGAAATATAGAAAATTCAAATTGGGACATTGAATCTCCTGCAGGCCTTGGGGTTAAAAACCCCCTTTTGCTTAATATATAGTATAGATAGATACTAGCCTATCACCCGTGCTATGCACGAGATAATTATAGATATTTATATTTGTTTTAGATTTTTTTTAATATATAAATTATGTTTTTTTAGATTTTTTGTAAAAATAATTTAACAATCTTATCACTAACCATAGTGTATGAGAAAAGTTGAAAAGGGTACTGCAATAACTATACACAGATTGTATCTATAATTATTTGTATGATGGGATTTTAAATACTGATCAGGGGATTTTGACCAAATCAATAAATGCAGGCATGTGGAAAGACATGTGGATTGAAAAAAGTTAATAAATGCTGATCAGGGGATTTGATCAAATCCATAAATGCTGAGTTTTTTTTTTTAATAAAAAATTAAAAAAATTCAGATTGGGATATTGAAACTCCCACAGGCCTTGGGGTTAAAAACCCCCCCTTTTGCTTAATAGATAGATAGATAGATAGATAGATAGATAGATAGATAGATAGATATAGATATAGATATATAGATATAGATTATATTAGTGGGATTTTATAAACTTTTTTAAAAATATTATAAATATGTTGAAATAATTCAATATTTTGTCTCGATACATGAAATTTATAAGTTAATTTTTATGTTTATAACTTTTTAAATTATTAGTTTAAAAAATTAAAAAATATAAATAGTATAATTTTGATAATTTGTAATTAAAAAAAGTTAAACCTAATTAAATG
>JAPPVO010006544.1:0-14858 GCA_030407325.1 Camellia japonica | reverse complement strand
AACTAATTCGCTTGGACAACTAATGGTTTCATTAGCTCAAGTTCAACTAAAACTATTCTTGCTTGGGCTCCAAGAAAGGGAATTTATTGAGTAACAGTAGCTTAACGATATGAATTCAACTTAAGCGACTCGTTTAATGTTTTCCAAATCACCTAAGTGTTCAATTCTGAAGTCCAAAAGGTTGAATTAGAATTCCCTTTAAATTTCATCCTGTTTCGTTTTCTTTTCTCAAACTTTCTCTTTTCTCTTCTAGCACACAAGAAGAAAGTAACCTCTCTCCGTCCTTCTCGAACGTTCTCTATTTTGTTCTTGTAACTAATTCGCTTTGGCAAGTAATAGTTTCACTAGCTTAAGTGGCCATGTTTAGCTCAAACTAATCTTGCTTGGCCTCCAAGAAAGAGATTTTACCGAGTAATTGTAACTTAACGATATTAGTTTACCTTAAGCACCTCATTTAAGGTTCTCTAAATCACCTTTGTGTTCAATTCTCAAGTACGAAAGGGCGAATTTGAATTCCCTTTAAATTTCATCCTATTTCGCTTTCTTTTCTCTAACTTTCTCTTCTAGCACACAAGAATCAGGCTTCTCAAAAACTCTCTCCGTCCTTCTCGAGCGTTCTCTATTTTGTTCTTGTAACTAATTAGCTTTGGCAAATAATAGTTCCACTAGCTTAGGTGGCCATGTTTAGCTCAAACTAATCTCGCTTAGCCTCCAAGAAAGAGATTTTACGGAGTAATTGTAACTTAACGATATTAGTTTAACTTAAGCACGTCATTTATGGTTCTCTAAATCGCCTTTGCGTTCAATTCTCAGGTACAAAAGGTTGAATTAGAATTCCCTTTTATTTTCATCCCATTTCCCTTTCTTTTCCCCAACATTCTCATTCTGCTCTCAAGAAGAAAGCTTTTCTCTAACTCTCTCCGAATCACCTAAGTGTTCAATTCTGAAGTCCAAAAGGTTGAATTTGAATTCCCTTTAAATTTCATCCTGTTTCGTTTTCTTTTCTCAAACTTTCTCTTTTCTCTTCTAGCACACAAGAAGAAAGTAACCTCTCTCCGTCCTTCTCGAACGTTCTCTATTTTGTTCTTGTAACTAATTCGCTTTGGCAAGTAATAGTTTCACTAGCTTAAGTGGCCATGTTTAGCTCAAACTAATCTTGCTTGGCCTCCAAGAAAGAGATTTTACCGAGTAATTGTAACTTAACGATATTAGTTTACCTTAAGCACCTCATTTAAGGTTCTTTCAATTCTCAAGTACGAAAGGGCGAATTTGAATTCCCTTTAAATTTCATCCTATTTCGCTTTCTTTTCTCTAACTTTCTCTTCTAGCACACAAGAATCAGGCTTCTCAAAAACTCTCTCCGTCCTTCTCGAGCGTTCTCTATTTTGTTCTTGTAACTAATTAGCTTTGGCAAATAATAGTTCCACTAGCTTAGGTGGCCATGTTTAGCTCAAACTAATCTCGCTTAGCCTCCAAGAAAGAGATTTTACGGAGTAATTGTAACTTAACGATATTAGTTTAACTTAAGCACGTCATTTATGGTTCTCTAAATCGCCTTTGCGTTCAATTCTCAGGTACAAAAGGTTGAATTAGAATTCCTTTTATTTTCATCCCATTTCCCTTTCTTTTCCCCAACATTCTCATTCTGCTCTCAAGAAGAAAGCTTTTCTCTAACTCTCTCCGTCCTTCTCCCGCCTTCTCTTTTTTGCTATTGGAACTAATTGCCCTAGGCAACCAATAGTTTCATTAGCTTAGGGTGGCAAAGTTTAACTCAAACTAATCTTGCTTAGCCACTAAGAAAGAGATTTTACTGGGCAATTGTAGCTTAACGACATTAGTCCAACTTAAGCAACTCATTTCATGTTTTCCAAATCACCTAGGTTTTCAATTCTCAAGTCCAAAAGGAGGAATTTGAATTCGCTTTAATTTTCATTCTATTTCCCTTTCATTTCTCTAACTTTCTCCCCAACCTCTCAAGAAGAAAGTTTCTCTGTAACTCTCTCCGTCCTTCTCCAACCTTCTCTCTTTTGTTCTAGGAACTAATTGTCTTAGAGAACTAATAGTTTCATTTGCTCAAGTTTAACTAAAACTATTCTTGCTTAGCCTCCAAGAAAGAGATATATATTGAGTAACAGCTGCTTAGCGATATAAGTTTAACTGGAGCGACTCGTTTAATGTTTTCCGAATCACCTAAGTGTTCAGTTCTGAAATCCAAATGGTTGAATTTGAATTCCCTTTCAATTTCCTCCTATTTCGCTTTCTTTTCTCTAACTTTCTCTTCTAGCACACAAGAATAAGGTTTCTCAAACACTCTCTCTCCGTCCTTCTCGAGCGTTCTCTATTTTCTTCTCATAACTAATTAGCTTTGGCAAATAATAGTTTCACTAGCATAAGTGGCCATGTTTTGCTCAAACTAATCTTGTTTAGCCTCCGAGAGAGAGATTTTGCTGAGTAATTGTAACTTAACGATATTAGTTTAACTTAAGCACGTTGTTTGAGGTTCTTTAAATCGCCTTTGTGTTCAATTCTAAAGTACCAAAGGATGAATTAGAATTCCCTTTTATTTTCATCCTATTTCCCTTTCTTTTCCCTAACTCTCTCATTCTGTTCGCAAGAAGACAGCTTTTCTCTAACTCTCTCCGTCCTTCTCCCGTCTTCTCTCTTTTCTTTTTTTTTTTTTTCTATTGGAACCAATTGCCTTAGGCAACCAATAGTTTCATTAGCTTAGGGTGGCCAAGTTTAACTCAAACTAATCTTGCTTAGCCTCTAAGAAACCGATTTTACTGAGCAACTGTAGCCTGACGATATTAGCTTAACTTAAGCAACTCGTTTTATATTTTCTAAATCACCTAAGTGTTCAATTCTCAAGTCCAAAAGGCTTAATTTGAATTCGCTTTAATTTTCATCCTATTTCCCTTTCATTTCTCTAACTTTCTCCTCAAGCTCTCAAGAAGAATGTTTCTCCCTAACTCTCTCCGTCCTTCTCCAACCTTCTCTCTTTTTTGTTCTAGGAACTAATTCGCTTGGACAACTAATAGTTCCATTAGCTCAAGTTCAACTAAAACTATTCTTGCTTGGGCTCCAAGAAAGGGAATTTATTGAGTAACAGTAGCTTAACGATATGAATTCAACTTAAGCGACTCGTTTAATGTTTTCCGAATCACCTAAGTGTTCAATTCTGAAGTCCAAAAGGTTGAATTTGAATTCCCTTTAAATTTCATCCTGTTTCGTTTTCTTTTCTCAAACTTTCTCTTTTCTCTTCTAGCACACAAGAAGAAAGTAACCTCTCTCCGTCCTTCTCGAACGTTCTCTATTTTGTTCTTGTAACTAATTCGCTTTGGCAAGTAATAGTTTCACACTGCTTAAGTGGCCATGTTTAGCTCAAACTAATCTTGCTTGGCCTCCAAGAAAGAGATTTTACCGAGTAATTGTAACTTAACGATATTAGTTTACCTTAAGCACCTCATTTAAGGTTCTCTAAATCACCTTTGTGTTCAATTCTCAAGTACGAAAGGTCGAATTTGAATTCCCTTTAAATTTCATCCTATTTCGCTTTCTTTTCTCTAACTTTCTCTTCTAGCACACAAGAATAAGGCTTCTCAAAAACTCTCTCCGTCCTTCTCGAGCGTTCTCTATTTTGTTCTTGTAACTAATTAGCTTTGGCAAATAATAGTTCCACTAGCTTAGGTGGCCATGTTTAGCTCAAACTAATCTCGCTTAGCCTCCAAGAAAGAGATTTTACGGAGTAATTGTAACTTAACGATATTAGTTTAACTTAAGCACGTCATTTATGGTTCTCTAAATCGCCTTTGCGTTCAATTCTCAGGTACAAAAGGTTGAATTAGAATTCCCTTTTATTTTCATCCCATTTCCCTTTCTTTTCCCCAATATTCTCATTCTACTCTCAAGAAGAAAGCTTTTCTCTACCTCTCTCCGTCCTTCTCCCGCCTTCTCTTTTTTGCTATTGGAACTAATTGCCCTAGGCAACCAATAGTTTCATTAGCTTAGGGTGGCAAAGTTTAACTCAAACTAATCTTGCTTAGCCACTAAGAAAGAGATTTTACTGGGCAATTGTAGCTTAACGACATTAGTCCAACTTAAGCAACTCATTTCATGTTTTCCAAATCACCTAGGTTTTCAATTCTCAAGTCCAAAAGGAGGAATTTGAATTCGCTTTAATTTTCATTCTATTTCCCTTTCATTTCTCTAACTTTCTCCCCAACCTCTCAAGAAGAAAGTTTCTCTGTAACTCTCTCCGTCCTTCTCCAACCTTGTCTCTTTTGTTCTAGGAACTAATTGTCTTAGAGAACTAATAGTTTCATTTGCTCAAGTTTAACTAAAACTATTCTTGCTTAGCCTCCAAGAAAGAGAGTTTATTGAGTCACAGCTGCTTAGCGATATAAGTTTAACTGGAGCGACTCGTTTAATGTTTTCCGAATCACCTAAGTGTTCAGTTCTGAAATCCAAATGGTTGAATTTGAATTCCCTTTCAATTTCCTCCTATTTCGCTTTCTTTTCTCTAACTTTCTCTTCTAGCACCCAAGAATAAGGTTTCTCAAACACTCTCTCTCCGTCCTTCTCGAGCGTTCTCTATTTTGTTCTCATAACTAATTAGCTTTGGCAAATAATAGTTTCACTAGCTTTAGTGGCCATGTTTTGCTCAAACTAATCTTGTTTAGCCTCCGAGAGAGAGATTTTGCTGAGTAATTGTAACTTAACGATATTAGTTTAACTTAAGCACGTTGTTTGAGGTTCTTTAAATCGCCTTTGTGTTCAATTCTAAAGTACCAAAGGATGAATTAGAATTCCCTTTTATTTTCATCCTATTTCCCTTTCTTTTCCCTAACTCTCTCATTCTGTTCGCAAGAAGAAAGCTTTTCTCTAACTCTCTCCGTCCTTCTCCCGCCTTCTCTCTCGTTTTTTTTTTCTTTTTTTTTTTTATTTTTTCTATTGGAACCAATTGCCTTAGGCAACCAATAGTTTCATTAGCTTAGGGTGGCCAAGTTTAACTCAAACTAATCTTGCTTAGCCTCTAAGAAACCGATTTTACTGAGCAACTGTAGCCTGACGATATTAGCTTAACTTAAGCAACTCGTTTTATATTTTCTAAATCACCTAAGTGTTCAATTCTCAAGCCCAAAAGGCTGAATTTGAATGCGCTTTAATTTTCGTCCTATTTCCCTTTCATTTCTCTAACTTTCTCCTCAAGCTCTCAAGAAGAAAGTTTCTCTCTAACTCTCTCCGTCCTTCTCCAACCTTCTCTCTTTTTTGTTCTAGGAACTAATTCGCTTGGACAACTAATGGTTTCATTAGCTCAAGTTCAACTAAAACTATTCTTGCTTGGGCTCCAAGAAAGGGAATTTATTGAGTAACAGTAGCTTAACGATATGAATTCAACTTAAGCGACTCGTTTAATGTTTTCCGAATCACCTAAGTGTTCAATTCTGAAGTCCAAAAGGTTGAATTTGAATTCCCTTTAAATTTCATCCTGTTTCGTTTTCTTTTCTCAAACTTTCTCTTTTCTCTTCTAGCACACAAGAAGAAAGTAACCTCTCTCCGTCCTTCTCGAACGTTCTCTATTTTGTTCTTGTAACTAATTCGCTTTGGCAAGTAATAGTTTCACTAGCTTAAGTGGCCATGTTTAGCTCAAACTAATCTTGCTTGGCCTCCAAGAAAGAGATTTTACCGAGTAATTGTAACTTAACGATATTAGTTTACCTTAAGCACCTCATTTAAGGTTCTCTAAATCACCTTTGTGTTCAATTCTCAAGTACGAAAGGGCGAATTTGAATTCCCTTTAAATTTCATCCTATTTCGCTTTCTTTTCTCTAACTTTCTCTTCTAGCACACAAGAATAAGGCTTCTCAAAAACTCTCTCCGTCCTTCTCGAGCGTTCTCTATTTTGTTCTTGTAACTAATTAGCTTTGGCAAATAATAGTTCCACTAGCTTAGGTGGCCGTGTTTAGCTCAAACTAATCTCGCTTAGCCTCCAAGAAAGAGATTTTACGGAGTAATTGTAACTTAACGATATTAGTTTAACTTAAGCACGTCATTTATGGTTCTCTAAATCGCCTTTGCGTTCAATTCTCAGGTACAAAAGGTTGAATTAGAATTCCCTTTTATTTTCATCCCATTTCCCTTTCTTTTCCCCAACATTCTCATTCTGCTCTCAAGAAGAAAGCTTTTCTCTAACTCTCTCCGTCCTTCTCCCGCCTTCTCTTTTTTGCTATTGGAACTAATTGCCCTAGGCAACCAATAGTTTCATTAGCTTAGGGTGGCAAAGTTTAACTCAAACTAATCTTGCTTAGCCATAAGAAAGAGATTTTACTGGGCAATTGTAGCTTAACGACATTAGTCCAACTTAAGCAACTCATTTCATGTTTTCCAAATCACCTAGGTTTTCAATTCTCAAGTCCAAAAGGAGGAATTTGAATTCGCTTTAATTTTCATTCTATTTCCCTTTCATTTCTCTAACTTTCTCCCCAACCTCTCAAGAAGAAAGTTTCTCTGTAACTCTCTCCGTCCTTCTCCAACCTTCTCTCTTTTGTTCTAGGAACTAATTGTCTTAAGAACTAATATTTCATTTGCTCAAGTTTAACTAAAACTATTCTTGCTTAGCCTCCAAGAAAGAGAGTTTATTGAGTAACAGCTGCTTAGCGATATAAGTTTAACTGGAGCGACTCGTTTAATGTTTTCCGAATCACCTAAGTGTTCAGTTCTGAAATCCAAATGGTTGAATTTGAATTCCCTTTCAATTTCCTCCTATTTCGCTTTCTTTTCTCTAACTTTCTCTTCTAGCACACAAGAATAAGGTTTCTCAAACACTCTCTCTCCGTCCTTCTCGAGCGTTCTCTATTTTGTTATACTAATTGCTTTGGCAATAATAGTTTTCACTAGCTTAAGTGGCCATGTTTTGCTCAAACTAATCTTGTTTACTCCGAGAGAGAGATTTTTGCTGAGTAATTGTAACTTAACGATACTAGTTTAACTAAGCACGTTGTTTGAGGTTCTTTAAATCGCCTTTGTGTTCAATTCTAAAGTACCAAAGGATGAATTAGAATTCCCTTTTATTTTCATCCTGTTTCCCTTTCTTTTCCCTAACTCCTCATTCTGTTCGCAAGAAAGAAAGCTTTTCTCTAACTCTCTCCGTCCTTCTCCCGCCTCTCTTCTTTTTTTTTTTTTTTTTTTTTTTTTCTATTGGAACCAATTGCCTTAGGCAACCAATAGTTTCATTAGCTTAGGGTGGCCAAGTTTAACTCAAACTAATCTTGCTTAGCCTCTAAGAAAGCGATTTTACTGAGCAACTGTAGCCTGACGATATTAGCTTAACTTAAGCAACTCGTTTTATATTTTCTAAATCACCTAAGTGTTCAATTCTCAAGTCCAAAAGGCTGAATTTGAATTCGCTTTAATTTCCATCCTATTTCCCTTTCATTTCTCTAACTTTCTCCTCAAGCTCTCAAGAAGAAAGTTTCTCTCTAACTCTCTCCGTCCTTCTCCAACCTTCTCTCTTTTTTGTTCTAGGAACTAATTCGCTTGGACAACTAATAGTTTCATTAGCTCAAGTTCAACTAAAACTATTCTTGCTTGGGCTCCAAGAAGGGAATTTATTGAGTAACAGTAGCTTAACGATATGAATTCAACTTAAGCGACTCGTTTAATGTTTTCCGAATCACCTAAGTGTTCAATTCTGAAGTCCAAAAGGCTGAATTTGAATTCCCTTTAAATTTCATCCTGTTTCGTTTTCTTTTCTCAAACTTTCTCTTTTCTCTTCTAGCACACAAGAAGAAAGTAACCTCTCTCCGTCCTTCTCGAACGTTCTCTATTTCTTCTTGTAACTAATTCGCTTCGGCAAGTAATAGTTTCACTAGCTTAAGTGGCCATGTTTAGCTCAAACTAATCTTGCTTGGCCTCCAAGAAAGAGATTTTACCAGAGTAATTGTAACTTAACGATATTAGTTTACCTTAAGCACCTCATTTAAGGTTCTCTAAATCACCTTTGTGTTCAATTCTCAAGTGCGAAAGGGCGAATTTGAATTCCCTTTAAATTTCATCCTATTTCGCTTTCTTTTCTCTAACTTTCTCTTCTAGCACACAAGAATAAGGCTTCTCAAAAACTCTCTCCGTCCTTCTCGAGCGTTCTCTATTTTGTTCTTGTAACTAATTAGCTTTGGCAAATAATAGTTCCACTAGCTTAGGTGGCCATGTTTAGCTCAAACTAATCTCGCTTAGCCTCCAAGAAAGAGATTTTACGGAGTAATTGTAACTTAACGATATTAGTTTAACTTAAGCACGTCATTTATGGTTCTCTAAATCGCCTTTGCGTTCAATTCTCAGGTACAAAAGGTTGAATTAGAATTCCCTTTTATTTTCATCCCATTTCCCTTTCTTTTCCCCAACATTCTCATTCTGCTCTCAAGAAGAAAGCTTTTCTCTAACTCTCTCCGTCCTTCTCCCGCCTTCTCTTTTTTGCTATTGGAACTAATTGCCCTAGGCAACCAATAGTTTCATTAGCTTAGGGTGGCAAAGTTTAACTCAAACTAATCTTGCTTAGCCACTAAGAAAGAGATTTTACTGGGCAATTGTAGCTTAACGACATTAGTCTCAACTTAAGCAACTCATTTCATGTTTTTCCAAATCACCTAGTTTTCAATTCTCAAGTCCAAAAGGAGGAATTTGAATTCGCTTTAATTTTCATTCTATTTCCCTTTCATTTCTCTAACTTTCTCCCCAACCTCTCAAGAAGAAAGTTTCTCTGTAACTCTCTCCGTCCTTCTCCAACCTTCTCTCTTTTGTTCTAGGAACTAATTGTCTTAGAGAACTAATAGTTTCATTTGCTCAAGTTTAACTAAAACTATTCTTGCTTAGCCTCCAAGAAAGAGAGTTTATTGAGTAACAGCTGCTTAGCGATATAAGTTTAACTGGAGCGACTCGTTTAATGTTTTCCGAATCACCTAAGTGTTCAGTTCTGAAATCCAAATGGTTGAATTTGAATTCCCTTTCAATTTCCTCCTATTTCGCTTTCTTTTCTCTAACTTTCTCTTCTAGCACACAAGAATAAGGTTTCTCAAACACTCTCTCTCCGTCCTTCTCGAGCGTTCTCTATTTTGTTCTATAATAATAGTTTCAATAATAGTTTCACTAGCTTAAGTGGCCATGTTTTGCTCAAACTAATCTTGTTTACTCCGAGAGAGAGATTTTGCTGAGTAATTGTAACTTAACGATACTAGTTTAACTTAAGCACGTTGTTTGAGGTTCTTTAAATCGCCTTTGTGTTCAATTCTAAAGTACCAAAGGATGAATTAGAATTCCCTTTTATTTTCATCCTGTTTCCCTTTCTTTTCCCTAACTCTCTCATTCTGTTCGCAAGAAGAAAGCTTTTCTCTAACTCTCTCCGTCCTTCTCCCGCCTTCTCTCTTTTTTTTTTTTTTTTTTTTTTTTTTTTTTCTATTGGAACCAATTGCCTTAGGCAACCAATAGTTTCATTAGCTTAGGGTGGCCAAGTTTAACTCAAACTAATCTTGCTTAGCCTCTAAGAAAGCGATTTTACTGAGCAACTGTAGCCTGACGATATTAGCTTAACTTAAGCAACTCGTTTTATATTTTCTAAATCACCTAAGTGTTCAATTCTCAAGTCCAAAAGGCTGAATTTGAATTCGCTTTAATTTCCATCCTATTTCCCTTTCATTTCTCTAACTTTCTCCTCAAGCTCTCAAGAAGAAAGTTTCTCTCTAACTCTCTCCGTCCTTCTCCAACCTTCTCTCTTTTTTGTTCTAGGAACTAATTCGCTTGGACAACTAATAGTTTCATTAGCTCAAGTTCAACTAAAACTATTCTTGCTTGGGCTCCAAGAAGGGGAATTTATTGAGTAACAGTAGCTTAACGATATGAATTCAACTTAAGCGACTCGTTTAATGTTTTCCGAATCACCTAAGTGTTCAATTCTGAAGTCCAAAAGGCTGAATTTGAATTCCCTTTAAATTTCATCCTGTTTCGTTTTCTTTTCTCAAACTTTCTCTTTTCTCTTCTAGCACACAAGAAGAAAGTAACCTCTCTCCGTCCTTCTCGAACGTTCTCTATTTTCTTCTTGTAACTAATTCGCTTCGGCAAGTAATAGTTTCACTAGCTTAAGTGGCCATGTTTAGCTCAAACTAATCTTGCTTGGCCTCCAAGAAAGAGATTTTACCGAGTAATTGTAACTTAACGATATTAGTTTACCTTAAGCACCTCATTTAAGGTTCTCTAAATCACCTTTGTGTTCAATTCTCAAGTGCGAAAGGGCGAATTTGAATTCCCTTTAAATTTCATCCTATTTCGCTTTCTTTTCTCTAACTTTCTCTTCTAGCACACAAGAATAAGGCTTCTCAAAAACTCTCTCCGTCCTTCTCGAGCGTTCTCTATTTTGTTCTTGTAACTAATTAGCTTTGGCAAATAATAGTTCCACTAGCTTAGGTGGCCATGTTTAGCTCAAACTAATCTCGCTTAGCCTCCAAGAAAGAGATTTTACGGAGTAATTGTAACTTAACGATATTAGTTTAACTTAAGCACGTCATTTATGGTTCTCTAAATCGCCTTTGCGTTCAATTCTCAGGTACAAAAGGTTGAATTAGAATTCCCTTTTATTTTCATCCCATTTCCCTTTCTTTTCCCCAACATTCTCATTCTGCTCTCAAGAAGAAAGCTTTTCTCTAACTCTCTCCGTCCTTCTCCCGCCTTCTCTTTTTTGCTATTGGAACTAATTGCCCTAGGCAACCAATAGTTTCATTAGCTTAGGGTGGCAAAGTTTAACTCAAACTAATCTTGCTTAGCCACTAAGAAAGAGATTTTACTGGGCAATTGTAGCTTAACGACATTAGTCCAACTTAAGCAACTCATTTCATGTTTTCCAAATCACCTAGGTTTTCAATTCTCAAGTCCAAAAGGAGGAATTTGAATTCGCTTTAATTTTCATTCTATTTCCCTTTCATTTCTCTAACTTTCTCCCCAACCTCTCAAGAAGAAAGTTTCTCTGTAACTCTCTCCGTCCTTCTCCAACCTTCTCTCTTTTGTTCTAGGAACTAATTGTCTTAGAGAACTAATAGTTTCATTTGCTCAAGTTTAACTAAAACTATTCTTGCTTAGCCTCCAAGAAAGAGAGTTTATTGAGTAACAGCTGCTTAGCGATATAAGTTTAACTGGAGCGACTCGTTTAATGTTTTCCGAATCACCTAAGTGTTCAGTTCTGAAATCCAAATGGTTGAATTTGAATTCCCTTTCAATTTCCTCCTATTTCGCTTTCTTTTCTCTAACTTTCTCTTCTAGCACACAAGAATAAGGTTTCTCAAACACTCTCTCTCCGTCCTTCTCGAGCGTTCTCTATTTTGTTCTCTAACTAATAGCTTTGCAAATATAGTTTCACTAGCTTAAGTGGCCATGTTTTGCTCAAACTAATCTTGTTTACTCCGAGAGAGAGATTTTGCTGAGTAATTGTAACTTAACGATACTAGTTTAACTTAAGCACGTTGTTTGAGGTTCTTTAAATCGCCTTTGTGTTCAATTCTAAAGTACCAAAGGATGAATTAGAATTCCCTTTTATTTTCATCCTGTTTCCCTTTCTTTTCCCTAACTCTCTCATTCTGTTCGCAAGAAGAAAGCTTTTCTCTAACTCTCTCCGTCCTTCTCCCGCCTTCTCTCTTTTTTTTTTCTTTTTTTTTTTTTTTTTTTTTCTATTGGAACCAATTGCCTTAGGCAACCAATAGTTTCATTAGCTTAGGGTGGCCAAGTTTAACTCAAACTAATCTTGCTTAGCCTCTAAGAAAGCGATTTTACTGAGCAACTGTAGCCTGACGATATTAGCTTAACTTAAGCAACTCGTTTTATATTTTCTAAATCACCTAAGTGTTCAATTCTCAAGTCCAAAAGGCTGAATTTGAATTCGCTTTAATTTCCATCCTATTTCCCTTTCATTTCTCTAACTTTCTCCTCAAGCTCTCAAGAAGAAAGTTTCTCTCTAACTCTCTCCGTCCTTCTCCAACCTTCTCTCTTTTTTGTTCTAGGAACTAATTCGCTTGGACAACTAATAGTTTCATTAGCTCAAGTTCAACTAAAACTATTCTTGCTTGGGCTCCAAGAAGGGGAATTTATTGAGTAACAGTAGCTTAACGATATGAATTCAACTTAAGCGACTCGTTTAATGTTTTCCGAATCACCTAAGTGTTCAATTCTGAAGTCCAAAAGGCTGAATTTGAATTCCCTTTAAATTTCATCCTGTTTCGTTTTCTTTTCTCAAACTTTCTCTTTTCTCTTCTAGCACACAAGAAGAAAGTAACCTCTCTCCGTCCTTCTCGAACGTTCTCTATTTTCTTCTTGTAACTAATTCGCTTCGGCAAGTAATAGTTTCACTAGCTTAAGTGGCCATGTTTAGCTCAAACTAATCTTGCTTGGCCTCCAAGAAAGAGATTTTACCGAGTAATTGTAACTTAACGATATTAGTTTACCTTAAGCACCTCATTTAAGGTTCTCTAAATCACCTTTGTGTTCAATTCTCAAGTGCGAAAGGGCGAATTTGAATTCCCTTTAAATTTCATCCTATTTCGCTTTCTTTTCTCTAACTTTCTCTTCTAGCACACAAGAATAAGGCTTCTCAAAAACTCTCTCCGTCCTTCTCGAGCGTTCTCTATTTTGTTCTTGTAACTAATTAGCTTTGGCAAATAATAGTTCCACTAGCTTAGGTGGCCATGTTTAGCTCAAACTAATCTCGCTTAGCCTCCAAGAAAGAGATTTTACGGAGTAATTGTAACTTAACGATATTAGTTTAACTTAAGCACGTCATTTATGGTTCTCTAAATCGCCTTTGCGTTCAATTCTCAGGTACAAAAGGTTGAATTAGAATTCCCTTTTATTTTCATCCCATTTCCCTTCTTTTTTCCCCAACATTCTCATTCTGCTCTCAAGAAGAAAGCTTTTCTCTAACTCTCTCCGTCCTTCTCCCGCCTTCTCTTTTTTGCTATTGGAACTAATTGCCCTAGGCAACCAATAGTTTCATTAGCTTAGGGTGGCAAAGTTTAACTCAAACTAATCTTGCTTAGCCACTAAGAAAGAGATTTTACTGGGCAATTGTAGCTTAACGACATTAGTCCAACTTAAGCAACTCATTTCATGTTTTCCAAATCACCTAGGTTTTCAATTCTCAAGTCCAAAAGGAGGAATTTGAATTCGCTTTAATTTTCATTCTATTTCCCTTTCATTTCTCTAACTTTCTCCCCAACCTCTCAAGAAGAAAGTTTCTCTGTAACTCTCTCCGTCCTTCTCCAACCTTCTCTCTTTTGTTCTAGGAACTAATTGTCTTAGAGAACTAATAGTTTCATTTGCTCAAGTTTAACTAAAACTATTCTTGCTTAGCCTCCAAGAAAGAGAGTTTATTGAGTAACAGCTGCTTAGCGATATAAGTTTAACTGGAGCGACTCGTTTAATGTTTTCCGAATCACCTAAGTGTTCAGTTCTGAAATCCAAATGGTTGAATTTGAATTCCCTTTCAATTTCCTCCTATTTCGCTTTCTTTTCTCTAACTTTCTCTTCTAGCACACAAGAATAAGGTTTCTCAAACACTCTCTCTCCGTCCTTCTCGAGCGTTCTCTATTTTGTTCTATAACTAATTAGCTTTCAATAATAGTTTCACTAGCTTAAGTGGCCATGTTTTGCTCAAACTAATCTTGTTTACTCCGAGAGAGAGATTTTGCTGAGTAATTGTAACTTAACGATACTAGTTTAACTTAAGCACGTTGTTTGAGGTTCTTTAAATCGCCTTTGTGTTCAATTCTAAAGTACCAAAGGATGAATTAGAATTCCCTTTTATTTTCATCCTGTTTCCCTTTCTTTTCCCTAACTCTCTCATTCTGTTCGCAAGAAGAAAGCTTTTCTCTAACTCTCTCCGTCCTTCTCCCGCCTTCTCTCTTTTTTTTTTTTTTTTTTTTTTTTTTTCTATTGGAACCAATTGCCTTAGGCAACCAATAGTTTCATTAGCTTAGGGTGGCCAAGTTTAACTCAAACTAATCTTGCTTAGCCTCTAAGAAAGCGATTTTACTGAGCAACTGTAGCCTGACGATATTAGCTTAACTTAAGCAACTCGTTTTATATTTTCTAAATCACCTAAGTGTTCAATTCTCAAGTCCAAAAGGCTGAATTTGAATTCGCTTTAATTTCCATCCTATTTCCCTTTCATTTCTCTAACTTTCTCCTCAAGCTCTCAAGAAGAAAGTTTCTCTCTAACTCTCTCCGTCCTTCTCCAACCTTCTCTCTTTTTTGTTCTAGGAACTAATTCGCTTGGACAACTAATAGTTTCATTAGCTCAAGTTCAACTAAAACTATTCTTGCTTGGGCTCCAAGAAGGGGAATTTATTGAGTAACAGTAGCTTAACGATATGAATTCAACTTAAGCGACTCGTTTAATGTTTTCCGAATCACCTAAGTGTTCAATTCTGAAGTCCAAAAGGCTGAATTTGAATTCCCTTTAAATTTCATCCTGTTTCGTTTTCTTTTCTCAAACTTTCTCTTTTCTCTTCTAGCACACAAGAAGAAAGTAACCTCTCTCCGTCCTTCTCGAACGTTCTCTATTTTCTTCTTGTAACTAATTCGCTTCGGCAAGTAATAGTTTCACTAGCTTAAGTGGCCATGTTTAGCTCAAACTAATCTTGCTTGGCCTCCAAGAAAGAGATTTTACCGAGTAATTGTAACTTAACGATATTAGTTTACCTTAAGCACCTCATTTAAGGTTCTCTAAATCACCTTTGTGTTCAATTCTCAAGTGCGAAAGGGCGAATTTGAATTCCCTTTAAATTTCATCCTATTTCGCTTTCTTTTCTCTAACTTTCTCTTCTAGC
>JAPPVO010006543.1:0-30297 GCA_030407325.1 Camellia japonica | reverse complement strand
GATTTCTAATGAGCTTCTGTTTTTGGCTTGGAGTACTCGGTGAGTTTTATGCTTTAGCATCCTTGCACGTGTGTGAGTGCTGCCATGAATAGCATGCTTGCCATGAGGCTATGTGCTTATGTGATATAACTGCCTGATGCCTGTGGGTGGAGGTTGGGTTACTTGGATTGGACAATTCATCAAATGTTTGCTTTAAGCCCACTAGATAGTGGCAAAATCACGTTTTCTAAGCCCACCTGAGGGTGGCAAATCCACGTCTTAGCCTACCTGCGGGTAGCACCATCAAACCATTTTCAAACAAACAACACATGAAATGTTTTGTTCCAATTCAGGCGGCCCAGTCTATACTTATTTGCTGCGAGCATCACATAGTAACCTAGGCTAATAACCGGAATAAGAACTCACAATGTTTTCAAAATCAGATATCATGGTTAGTAGAGGCCGGTCTTTGACCGGGCGAGCGGGGGTGCTCACGAAGTGACCTTCTCCAATCGTACCCAAGTTCCCGAGCCGAGGCAACTTTGGTGATGACGGACACGTGGCCTTTGGCACCGAGTCAGGGTTTCCTAAATTTCCCATTAAAAAATATTTAGGTGGCGACTCTGTATCTGGCAAAGCAGTCCATGTTTGGCACTTCTTCAAAAAATCTGGTTTTTAAAAACGATTTGCCGGATTTGGACTCTTGGTTCAAGATTAAGAACCGTGACACAAATCGAGTCCGAGCTGTAGCGAGGTCCCCGCAACCTCTGGACTCTTTGCCGGTTGGACACTGTGCAGTTGCTTTTGAGATATTTTCAGACAGCTGTATAGTTTTGGTTCCCCTCCATACACGTGTATGGAGGGATGACCCTCTTAGTTAGCTTAGCTTGTAAGCTTTGCAAGCTTTGCTTGCCTATAAGAGGACCACTCCTCTTCTTGGCTTAGGGTTACAAAATTTTAGACATTTTAGACAGACCAAGCTCTGGTTCTTAGGGTTAGGATAGATACACCTCCTATCTCTCTTCTTCCCTCTTGTTTTGTACACTAGGTGTTAGTGTCACACTTTTACTCACCAACACCTAGTGTTTCACCTTCCTTGGTTCTTGAAGGTCCAGAGGTCTGTTGTGAAGCTTTGAAACTGGTTTGGTTTCAAGGAAGCCAACACATCATCTTTGTTGAAGAGGCTCCAAGGGTAAGGCACTAACTCTCTTTTTACCCCATTTTTGCACCTTGTCTTTACCTAGTTTAGAACTATTTTTGTGCTTAGTGACTAACACATAAAAGTTCTGTTTTTTAAGCCTCTTTATTGTTTATTAAGGGTTTTGTGGCTTTGGGTAGGTTTGGCCACCCTTAGGCCTTGAAAAGGCTCATTTTTTGTGCTATTTTGTTGAGATCCGAGACTTGGTGCTGTGCTTGGCCTCTCCACTCTGAAATCTTGAGGGATTTCAGTGGTGGAGATGGTGCCTTGAAGTCTCCAAAAGGGAGGGCCACCCCCTCTCCTTGATGTCCTTGAAAAGGACAAGTTTTGGCCTCCAAGGAGCACCATGTGTTTGGTTGTGTTGAGCATGTTTGGTTTGTTTTTCATGCTTATTATGCCATGTTATAACATGAATTTAAGTTGGTTTTGGTCTCTTATGCATGCTTAGCATAGTTGTCATGTAATGCCTCTTTGGTCCCTTAACATGCTTAGGTTTTTAGTCCTAATTTGAGCATGCTTTAGGCTTAGATTTGTGAATGTTTTGTGCTTATTTTGCTATGTTTTAGCTCTGTCCATAGTCATTTGGGTTGATCTTGGCATGCATTATATGGCCCCTTTGCATTTTAGGCTTGCTAGCCTTTGAGTATGCATGTGTAACATGTATTACTTACCTCATTTTGGTAGTTGGAACCACCTAGCATGCTATTTCAGTCCCTTTGGTGTGCTTGTATGCTTGCCTTAGTGGCCTCTTTAATGCTTTAAAAGCATGTGTTGAATGCTCCATGTTTTGGCCTTAATGCATGCCTTTGATTTCAAGCCTCTTAGATGCCATCTAAGTGGTCCTTTGGGCCTAATTTGACATGCTAAAAATCTGTTTTGGGTTGATCAATGCATGCCATAATTGCATTGCATAGGTGTGGTTAATGCTTCATAGACTTGCTTTGAAGACTTGGGCATTTGTCGCATGCTTAGCTTGCTTTGTTGCATGATTTGGCATCATTTGCATGATTTTCAGAGCTTTATATGCATGCTAATTGTCCATGTTTAACTCATTTCAAGTGTGCTTGAGAGTTGCCATGTTTGTGTCTAAGGTTGGATCATAATTGCATGCATGTGTGTGTGTATTTTAGCCTTCATTTTGGGGCACTTTGGCCACTGATTTTGGGCTTTTTAGGGTGGCCTAATTCATGCTTTAGTCCATCCTCATATTGGTTTGCATGCCTACCTTGCATACTTGTTTGTATGCTTACATGAATGCATTGCATTACCCATGTTGCATGATAGATAACATGACTAGGTTGCATTGATCAACATGCATTCCTTGTCCCTTGAGTTGGTGATGGGGATTGGGACTTTGTTTGTTTGGTTTGCATACATTTGAAATCAAAGTTGCATCCTCGGTTCTTTGGGCCATCATGCATGGAAATGCGTGATTGGTGGTCCGAGAATCGAGGCACATCCTCCTTTGAGTCAAAACATGATAAAGGGTGTGTTTGGTGCATAAATGGCTTGAATTATATTGTCATGCATAGTTTCCCTCTGCTGCTGTGAGTTGAGGTTTGCAGGTTTCAGGTATTTTGTGCCGGCCGGCACTGTTTAGTGCCGACCGGCAGTCAATTTGCAGCCGATGGATAAATACAGTGCCGGTGGCCTCCTCCTTCAGCCGGTGGTGTCCTACCCAGCCGGTGGTGATCCCCAGTGCCCTGAGAGGCATTCCTGGGACTTTGGTAATTTTCTGAGGAGGAGAGCAGAGGAAACAGAGGCAATCCGTGCATGGCAGTGCGATTCAAGCCAGTCCCGAGTGCGTGTTGCATCCGGTCCTCATCCCGAGGCGGTTTACTGTTTAATTAGATTAATTTATTTGATTAATTTGTAATATTTTAATTAGCTTGCGTAGTTAATTAATTGTATATTCTTTCGGTCCCTCCGAGCGAGGGCAAAGTTGTAATAAGTGTGTGTGAGTGGGTGTATGTCTTCCAAACCCCCATTTCTTTCTTCCCTTTTATTTACCCGCTTTTGATGGTAGATTAGGGCATACTTATTTTTAGCATACCTTATGCAATGCATGCGTGCATTCATGCATTTGTTTACATGCACCGGGCTCGGTACATCATACAAACTGCATGTATTTCAATTCCAAATTGAATACGTGTTACTCGAGTTGCATTTCACATGCCATGCTTAGGTAGCCGAGCCTGTCTAGATTACATTCCGTATGCGGGCATTAGTCACTTAACATAAACTAGGTCATGCATGTTTGCTAACTGGTTTCTTGTTTTGGCACGGAGTACGATGTAAGTTTTATGCTTTAGCATGTCCATGCGTGTGAATGTTGCCATGACAGTATGCTTACCATGCGATAGTGCTTACGTGTTATAAACTGTTTGAATGCCTGTGGGTGGAGGTTGGATTGCGTGAGTTGGAACAACTCATTGAAATCCGTATTTTAGCCTACTTGCGAGTAGCAAAAACCAACACGTTTTTCGAGACAAAACGGATATGCAATGTTTATTTCCAAATTAGGCGATCTAGTCTATACTTGTTTGCTGTGCGCATAACATAGTAATTCTAGGTTAATAATTGGATAAGAACGCATAATGTTTTCAAAATCGGATATCACGGTTAGTAGAGGCCGGTCTTCGGACCGGGCGAAAGGGGGTGCTCATAGCTGACCTTCCCCGATCGTACCCAAGCTCCCGAGCCAAGACATTTGGTGATGACGGACACGTGGCCTTCGGCACCGAGTCAGGGTTTCCTAAATTCCCCATAAAAATATATTTAGGTGGCGACTCTGTAATCTGGCAAAGCAGTCCATGTTTGGCACTACTTTTCAAAAATCTGTTTTCTCAAACGATTTGCCAGATTTGGACTCTTTGGTTCAGATTAAGAACCGTGACAATTCGAGTCCGAACTGTAGTAACCAATATGAACGGAACGGGACTTAACCCTCCGGGGCGTTCGGGACGTCTACAGTTTCTGGCGACTCTGCTGGGGAGTTTAGAGAGCTTGACTCGAACTCGTGATATCCTGTTTTGATTCGTTTATGTGTCTCTTTGCATTGCATGTGCATTGGTGCGCCTAGGACACCGTGTTTGCCATCTGCCATTCCTGAACGGTTTGCCGGAGGCTTGTCTTGTCAAGGCATGACCATAAGGCTGACCGGTTATGGGCTCTGACAGCATGGAACACAAACCCCGGTTTTACCGGGGCACCCTTTTTGACCATTCGACCTAGTGCATATCGAAATCCTAGTGACCATCCCAAACTAGGACAGGTTGCTTACCCGATATAGGTTGTTTGAAACCGCTTGTGTGCGTAGTGAATCCCCTAGCTCCTGACAAAATAGGACAGGGAAACCTACCCCAACATAGGGTGTATTGGCTCTCTTTTACCTGTTATGTGCTTTTAGAGTGTATCTCTGCAGGGAACGCATATATCAGTTTGCAAGTTTGGGTATCCGGCCTGAGGGCCCAGTACAGTGTTGTAAGAATCATTTGTGTCTGAGGGTATCAGTTCAGCTTTGAAAGTAATTCTGGGAAACAGTGATCAGTAGTAGAGTACAGTTATCCGGCTACATCCGTGCTTGATCTGTCTGGGGCTGAAATGCTGTTTGTTTTCCGTTTCAGTTCAGAGATTCAGAGGGTCGATCCAGAACAGTTAGTGTCTTCTCCTTGCTGCGGCAGGACTTAGCATGACGCAGAATTCAGAAGAAATCGTGGTCATGACGGCCGCGTTGGATCAAGGAATCACCCTACATGATGAGACTACCGTTGACATGCCGCATCCGCCCAGATCGCCGGCCGCACACCGTTTGGGCCCCTCAGCTATATCAGGCTCGCGAGCCCACTACATTTGAACTAATGGGGATGATAGGTGATCTTCAAAGATCCGTGACGGATCTCGCCTATGGAATGACAGTTTCGCCGCCAGCCGCACCATACGTCGGAGGCTTTGTACCCCAGGAGCCCCCGCTACTGGGACGAATTGTGATTGAACTCAACCAACCGGAGATGACCTCCAGTTATGGTAACGCGCAGATGCATGATCCTAATTATACAGAAATGTCTAATGCAACGCATGCGATAATGCAACTATAGCAGGCTCGGCTATTCTAAACACGACATGTGGAATGCTACAACTAACACGTATTCAATTTGGAATTGAAATACAAATGCAGTTTGTATGATGCGCCGAGCCCGGTGCATGCAAAACAGATGAATGATGCAACATGCTGTCATACTGTATGCTAATTGAAATATGCCCTAATCTAACCATCATAAGCGGGTAAATAAAAGGGAAGAAAGACGTGGGGTTGGAAGACATACATCACACTCACTCACACTTATTACAATTATGCCCTCGCGCAGAGGGTCCGAATAAATAATACAGTCCGAAATGAAAGAATAATACAGTCCGAAATATACAGTCCAAATAATGTACAAATTCCTAATTAATTTACAAATTAACTAAGAAAATAATAAAACTGGCATGCAAGCCAGGGACTGCCTCACTTCTGCTGAATGATGTATGCTGGGCTGCCTTTTTGGAAATCCACTGGGATGCCCCAATTAGCCTCTGTTTGCAATGTTCCTCGAAATGCGTGCCAGACTCCGAAAAGTTGCTGATTCTCCATTTTGCTGCAACAGAGAGCAGAAGAGGGGCATAGCAATGTATTTCACAAATATATGCATGCCTCGATCCTCGTGCCACCAATCACGCATCTCGATGCATGATGGTCGAGGAGCCGATTTGCACAACTCAATATAGGATGAATGCATATGAATGCTACAACAAAACCTAACTCTATCATGGGTAATCCGGAGTGTCAGTGACTTGGGAATTGAGACCCGTTCCGTCACTCGGAGTACGAAACGCGCCTCGTTTCCCGTGCCCGGGCTAACTCCTATCCCGAACACGATGCAATATGCATGATATGCATGAAGGCGACTAAAATACAATCCTAGCATGCACAATGCTATGAAAATGAGATGCCTCGAAATGCATGCACACGGGCGCACAAACCGAGGCGATGATCCTAAGGCATGAAATGGCATACGCAATGCAAATTGGACTTACACTAACACGAGTGGACCTCAGCCACACTCACATAAGAAGCCGACAGATGAAAATAAAGCGCCTCGAAATGCGTGCACACAGGCGCGCAAACCGAGGCGATGGCCCTAAGGCATGAAATGGCATGGAAATGATATGCAATGAGACTAAAATGAGATGTCTCGAAATGCGTGCCCACAGGCACGCAAACCGAGAAAATGGCATACGAAATGCAACAGGACTAAAATGAGATATGTGATGCAATATGGGCTTACACCAACATGAGAGAGCCTCAACCCTACTCACACAGGAGGCCGACGGATGAAAATGAAGCGCCTCGAAATGCATGCACACGGGCGCGCAAACCGAGGCGATGGCCGTAAGGCATGAAATGACATGGAAATGGTATGCAAACATGCAAATGAATTTCAGCACTGAAAATATGGGGGGAAAACAGTCCCGAAAGTGCAAGAAATGACACCAAATGCAAGGAATGGTCCCGAAATGCGAATTTAGGCACCCGAAATGGCCTATAGCTATACTAAACATGCACAATATGGACATGGAATGAAAATGCAGTAGCAAGACAGCCCCAAGAAAAGCATTTTTCAGTCATAAAAAGGGCTAAACAGCAAGCACACATAGGATTAAGCAAGAATGCAAAAATGGCCCCGCAAGAGGGGTATTGAAGCAAGTGATACATGCGATGCCCAAATGGAAAAGTACCCTTCTACAACACTGATGAGGGACTAAAAATATGAATATTTATAGTAGATGACATCCCCCAACTCAGTATGAAAACATGCTAAAAATGTCATGCAAGAACTAGGATACATAAGGCTATAACATCAGGTACCCCAAAAATTCATCAAACCAGAAAAGACCCTTAATGAAATATGTCAAGAAGATCAAAATATGACTCTTTCCAGTTCTGATGATGGCCGAAAACAGAAGCTAGATAAGCTTAAAAAAGCATGCAAAAATGGGGGTCAAAGAGGGGTAGGAATGGTAGGTACTACATGGAGACCCCAAACAAGATTTATCCCTTCTACAATGTTGTAGAGGGACACAAAATAAGCTTACTCACAGTTCATGACATGCTCCAAAACAATTTACATATAGGCCAAAAAAATCATGCAAATTTACGGTAAATTGGAGGAATTGTGAAGCAAGTGCAATATAGGGGGCCCAAACAGGGTTGAGCCCTTCTTCAATGTTGAATAGGGGCTCAAAATAGGCCCACTTACAGTTTACATTATGCTCGAAAACAGATCACTCATAGGCTAGAAATTTCATGCAAAATGTTGGCATATAAGATGATATTGAAGCAAGTGCCAAATGGAGGGCTCAAACAGGGTTGAGCCCTTGAACAAACATGAAGAATAGATCAAAATAGACCTAGTTTCAGTTAAGGTCGGAGCCCAAAACAATAAGCAAATAGGCTTAAGAAATGAGGCAAGAAAGTGCTACAAAAGAGGGAAATGGAAGCTTACCCTTGAAGACCACACTTTTGCTACCTCTTGGCTTGAGGAATGTTACTTCTAAGCCTCTGAGAACCTCTCCTTGCTGCTGGAAATGGAGTGGTGATGGTGGTGCTTGATGATGATGAAGAAATGGAACCAAACTTGAGAAATAAGAGAGATAGAGATGGATATGTGTTTTTGAGCTTGAGAGCAATTTCCTAACCCTTTCTCTTGAGTTGGGAGGCCAACTATATGGGGAAAAAAGAGGAGGAAAAGAAGGGAGGAAACTTCCTCCAAGCTTCCCTCAAAAAATATCCCCCCGGATACAGATCTTTTTGGGAAAAAAAGGTGCACAGCTGTAAAGTACACAGCATGGGGATCATGGCCGGCCATGTGTTTTTGCTGCAGGTGGCTGGCCGGCCACCCCCTATGGCCGGCCGGCCAAGGGTCAAAATGGGCCAAATGAATTAGTGGCCGGCCACCAGGTATTGGTGTCCTCCCAGGTCTTCTCAACACAACCATGTGGTTCAAACTTGGCAACTCTAAAACAAGAGAGAGAATAGGCCAATTTAAAGAGGGGTTCAAAAGGGTCAATAACAATTACTGGCCGGCCATGTGTTTTAGGATCCTCCCATGTGTACAACACAAATATGTGGTTTTGGCTCGAAGAAAATGCTTATAGGGTGGTCAACATTAGCCCGGAAGTGAGAAAAACGGGCGTCGGAGGGCGCCGGAAGAGCATAATTGGTTGCTGAGACAATTGCTGGCCCCATGAGTGACCTTCCTGGTGATGAAACAGAGGTACCTGCCAAAATGAACAAAAACCGATGCAAAACGAATGCTCGGGGACCAAAACACGCAGTTTGGGGTCCCGAAAATAGGTTGTTAAGCACCAAAAGTGGCATTCGGCCACGAAGTGGGTATCTAAGACCCCAGTGTCCCTCGAAAGGGAGTAAATGAGATGCATGCCAAAAACCGGAGGAATCGGAGGTGGTTGGGTGGTCCCGAACCGAGGCACACGGCCTGACGGCTCCGAAAACCGGGAACCGGGCTCCGAAATGGGCAAAATGGCCTACGGCCACGAAATGTAGCCCACGGCCACCGAGAGATGGTCTACGGGACCTTCCCTCCCCTCAGGAAAGAAAACAGAGAACCGAGTCCGGTTCGCAAACCGAGGCAAGGCACAGAAGAGGGTTCGGAAGTCCGGAGGCAGGGCTCGCAGCCGCGACTCTGAGACTTCTGAACGAGCACAATATGCAACATCACCGAGCGCTCAATCGGCGACGTCTGAGTCTTAAGGTCGGTCAAAAATGGGGTGTCTACACTCACTCTTAACAATGTGCTGCATGTACCGGACATTCGTAAGAATCTTGTTTCCGAATCTTTGTTGAGTAAGAATGGGTTTAGGCTAGTATTGGAGAGTGATAAATTTGTACTTACTAAGAATGGGATGTATGTAGGAAAATGTTACATGTCTGATGGCATTTTCAAGATGAATGTAATGACCATTGTACCCTCAGTTATTAATAAAAATACATATTCTTCTTACTTGTTTGAGTCTTCAAATTTATGGCATGGTAGACTTGGACATGTTAATTATGGATCTTTGCATAGATTAATTAATATGGAATGTTTACCTAAATTTGACATTGATTCAAATCATAAATGTGAAATTTGCATTGTGGCAAAATTATCCAAAACTCCTTTCCATTCAATTGAAAAAAGTACAGAACCACTTGAATTAATTCATAGTGACATTTGTGATTTTAAATCAATTCAAACAAGAGGTGGGAAAAAGTATTTTATCACTTTTATATATGACTATACTAGATATAGTTATGTTTATTTAATTCGAACCAAGGATGAAGCTTTGGAAACTTTCATTCAATATAAGAATGAAGTTGAAAATCAACTTAGTAAGAAAATCAAGAAACTTAGAAGTAATTGTAGACACCCCATTTTTTGACCAACCTTAAGACTCAGACGTCACCGATTGAGCGCTTGGTGATGTTGCATACTGTGCTCGTTCAGAAGTCTCAGAGTCGCGGCCGTGCACCCTGCCTCCGGATTTCCGAATCCTATTCTGTGCCTTGCCTCGGTTTGCGAACCAGACTCGTTTTTCTCTGTTTTCTTCCTGAGGGAGGGAGAGGTCTAGTAGATCATCTCTTGGTGGCCGTGGGCTACTTTTCGTGGCCGTAGGCATTTTGCCCATTTCGGAGCCCGGTTCCCGGTTTTCGGAGCCGTCAGGCCGTGTGCCTCGGCTCGGGACCGCCCAACCATCTCCGATTCCTCCGGTTCTTGGCAAGTGTCTCTGTTTTATCATACCGAGGGACACTGGGGTCTCAGATACCCACTTCGTGGCCAAACACCACTTTCGGTGCTTAACGGCCGGTTTTCGGGCCCCGAACCTCGCGGTTTGGCCCCGAGCATTCGTTTCGCATCGATTTTTCGTTTCTTGGCAAGTGCCTCTTGTTTTATCATAACGAGGACACTGGGGTCTCAGATACCCACTTCGTGGCTGAATGCCACTTTCGGTGCTTCTAGCCGGTTTTCGGGCCCCGAACCTCGCGGGTTGGCCCCCGAGTATTCATTTTGCATTAGTTTTTATTCAATTTTGGCAGGTACCTCTGTTTTAACACCAGGAAGATCACTGGAGGGGGGAGGAGCCAGCAATTATCTCAGATAACCAGTTTCGCTCCTCCGGCGCCCGTTTTTCTCACTTCCGGCTAATGTTGAATACCCTAGGCCCATTTTCTTCCAACCACAACCACATATTTGTGATGAGGGCACATGGGAGGACACCAAAAAGTGGTGGTCGGCCAGTAATTGTGTTTTTCATTTTTGAGCCTCTCTTTCAAGTTCAATGTTGTGACTCCTGTTTCAGAGTTGCCAAATTCCAACCTTGGAACCTTGTTCTACACACCTGGGAGGACACCAAGGTATGGTGGTCGGCCAGCAATTCTTGACTTTATTTTTGGGCATGGCCGGCCGGCCAGGGGGAGTGGCTGGCCGACCAGTTGGGGGGCCGGCCGGCCACCTTCAAGAAAGGTACCTGGCCGGCCTGCTTTCTCCTTTTGACCTTTACAGCTGTCCAGCTGTTTTTCAAAATATCCCTGTCCTCCGGGGGATATTTTGGGAGGGAAAGCTTGGATGTATTTCCCTCCCCTTTTACACCCTTTTTGATCCATTTAAGGGGCTGAGCTCCTCCTTTGTTAGGGTTACAAAAATTCTCCTCAAGAACTTCTCTCCCTTTGCCTCCATTTTCACCTCCAAAAACCCTAAAAAGCTTCAAGTCCCTAGCTCTTTTCTTCATCAACCCTAAGCCTCACCATCACCACCTCCATTTCAGCAGCAAAGGAAGCTTTTTCAGAGGCTAAGGACCAACAAATTCAAGCCAAGAAGCAACAAAAGCTTGATCTTCAAGGGTAAGTCTCTAATTCCCTTTTTCTTGCACAATTTTGCTTCAATTCTTTACCCTACTTGCTCACTGTTTTGGGCTCTGACCCCTACTGATTTTGTGCTTATTTTGAGCCCCTCTACAACATTGTAGAAGGGCTCAACCTTGTTTGGTACCTCTATCATGCTCTTCCTTCAAGATCACCTCTTATGCCAATATTTTGCATGCTTTGTTTGGCTTTTGAGTGATCCATTTTCGAGCCTGAAATATACTGTGAGTGAGCCTATTTTGAGCCCCTCTTCAAATTGAAGAAGGGCTCAATCATGTTTGGTGGTTCTATCATGCACTTGCTTTGTAATCTTCCAATTTACCGTAAAATTGCATGATTTTTAGCCTATTTGAAGTCTGATTTTGAGCATGTCATTAACTGAGATTGAGCTTATTTTGTGTCCCTCTACATTATTGTAGAAGGGATCAACTTGGTTTGGGGTCTCCATGTTATACTTGCCTTTGTATCTCTCTTTGACCCCACTTTGCATGCCTTTTTAAGCTTATCTAGATTCTGATTTGAGCCTTCATCAGGCTAGGAAAGAGCCTTGTTTTGGCCTCATCATGATGTTTTGTTAAGGGTCTTAGGCCATTTGGTGCATGCTTTTGGTACTTCTTGTAATACGATCTTTGATTCCGTAAAATTGCATGCTTTGTTAGGCTTTCTTGGCTTCTGTTTTGAGTCTTCATCAGGCTTATAAAGTGTCTTAAAATGACCCATTCTTCATGTTTTGTTAAGGGTCCAAGGTTGTTTGGTGTATGCTTTTGGTACCTCATGTTATAGCCTTTGTTGGCTCATTATTTTGCATGCTATGTTTAGCATATCTACATACTGAATTGGGGGATGTTATCTCTTGTAAATGTGCATATTTTTGGTCCCTCTTTAATTTTGTAGAACTGTGTTTTTCAGTTTGAGCATTGTATATACCACTTGCTTTGTAATTCTCCTCTTTTCCCCCATTTTTGCAAGCTAATTTTTCCATACTTGTGGTTGTTGTTTGCCTTGCTTTGTACTGAAAAAATGTATTTTAGGGGCTGCCTTGCTACTGTTTTACATGTTATGTGTCAATTATGCATGTTTAGTAGGGCTGTAGGCCATTTCGGGTGCATTACATCGCATTTCGGGCATCGGGTGTAATCTTGTCATAATTCGGGGGCTATTTGTGCATCATTTTAGCTGCTGAAATTGGCATTTTCCATATGCCATATGTCACATCTCATTCGCATGTCATTTCTGTGCCTTAGGGCCATGCCTCGGTTTGCGTGCCCGTGTGCATGCATTTCGAGGCACTTCATTTTTGTCTCACGGCATCTTATGTGAGTGCGGCTGAGGCCCTCTCATGTTAGTGTAAGCCCAATTTGCATTTTCATGCCATTTCATGCTTTTATGACATTGCCTCGGTTTGCGTGCCCGTGGGCACGCATTTCGAGGCAGCTCATTTTCATCTTACGGCCTCCTATGTGAGTGTGGCTGAGGCTCTCTCATGTTGGTATAAGTCCATTCTGCATTCGGTATGCCATTTTCGCATCCTTGCATTCCGTATGCCATTTTCTCGGTTTGCGTGCCCGCGGGCACGCACTTCGAGACATCTCATTTTAGCCTCATTACATGTCATTTCCATGTCATTTTGCATTCCGTATGCATTGCCTCGGTTCGCGCGCCCGTGGGCACGCATTTCGAGGCACTTCTTTTTTTTTATCCGACGGCCTCTTATGTGAGTATGGCTGAGATCCACTCGTGTTAGTGTAAGTCCATTTGCATTGCGTATGCCATTTCATGCCTTAGGATCATCGCCTCGGTTTGCGTGCCCATGTGCACGCATTTCGAGGCATCTCATTTTCATAGCATTGTGCATGCTAGGATTGCATCTTAGCTGCATTTCATGCATACCATGCATATTACATCATGTTCGGGATAGGAGTTAGCCCGGACACGGGAAACGAGACACGTTTCGTACTTCGAGTGACGGAACAGGTCTCAATTCCCCAGTCACCGACACTCCGGATTACCCATGATGGAGCTAGGTTTTTGTTGTAGCATTCATCTTCATTGCACCCTATATTGAGTTGTGCAATCCGATTCCTCGGCCATCATGCATCGTTATGCGTGATTGGTGGCACGAGGATCGAGGCATGCATATATTTGTGAAATACATTGCTATGCCCTTTTCCTGCTCTCTGTTGCAGCAAAATAAGGAATCAGCAACTTTTCGGAGTCTGGCGCGCATTTCGAGAAATATTGCAAACAAAGGCTAATCGGGGCATCCCAGTGGATTTCCGCGCAAGGCAGCCCAGCATATATCATTCATCAGAGTCAAGGCAGCCCCTGGCTTGCATGCCAGTTTTACAGCTTTCTTATTTTAATTGTTAATTAATTAGGAATCTGTATATTTATTCGGACTGTAATATTCTTTTATTCGGACTGTATTATTATTTATTCGGACCCTCTGCGCGGGGGCATAACTGTAATAAGCGTGGGTGAGTGTGATGTATGTCTTCCAACCCCACGTCTTTCTTCCCTTTTATTTACCCGCTTACGATGGTTAGATATAGGGCATATTTCAATTAGCATACAGTATGACAGCATGTTCGCATCATTCATCTGTTTTGCACGCACCGGGCTCGGCGCATCATACAAACTGCATTTGTATTTCAATTCCAAATTGAATACGTGTTAGTTGTAGCATTCCACATGCCATTTTAGGATAGCCGAGCCTGCTATAGTTGCATCTTTGCATGCGTTGCATTAGGCATTTCTGTATAATTAGGATCATGCATGATTTCTAATAAATTTTCTGTTTTGGCTTGGAGTACTCGGTAAGTACTTATGCTTTAGCATCCTTGCATGTGTGTGAGTGATTGCCATGATAGCATGCTTACCATGAGGCTAACTGCTTATGTGATATAACTGCCTTGAATGCCTGTGGGTGGAGGCTGAGTTACTTGGATTGGGACAATGCGTTGACTGTTTGTTTTAAGCCCACTAGATAGTGGCAAAATCATGTTTTCTAAGCCCACCTGAGGGTGGCAAATCCGCGTCTTAGCCTACCTGCGGGTAGCACCATCAAACCATTTTCAAACAAACAAACATGAAATGTTTTGTTCCAATTCAGGCGGCCCAGTCTATACTTGTTTGCTGCGAGCATCACATAGTAACCTAGGCTAATAATCGGAATAAGAACTCACAATGTTTTCAAAATAAGATATCATGGTTAGTAGAGGCCGGTCTTTGACCGGGCGAGCGGGGGTGCTCACGATGTGACCTTCCCCAATCGTACCCAAGTTCCCGAGCCAACTTTGGTGATGACGGACACGTGGCCTTTGGCACCGAGTCAGGGTTTCCTAAATTTCCCATTAAAAAATATTTAGGTGGCGACTCTGTTATCTGGCAAAGCAGTCCATGTTTGGCACTTCTTTCAAAAAAATCTGTTTTCAAAACGATTTGACCGGATTTGGACTCTTTGGTTCAAGATTAAGAACCGTGACATTTGAGTCCTTGAACTGTAGTGACCCCAATATGAACAGAACGGGACTTAACCCTCCCGGGGCGTTCGGGGACGTCTACAGTAATAGAGGTGGTGAATATGAATCATCTTTTGGTGAGTTTTGTAAAGAACATGGAATAATTCATCAAACCACCGCTCCTTACTCATCTTAGCAAAATGAAATTGCTGAAAGAAAAAATAGGACTTTAAAAGAAATGATGAATGCTATGTTAATAAGTTCTGGATTACCTCAGAACTTGTGGGGGGAAGCAATACTTTCTGCAAATTATATTTTAAATAAAGTACCCCAAAAGAAAATGAATCAAACACCTAATGAATTGTGGCATAGAAGAGTACCATCTTACAAATACTTAAAAGTGTGGGGGTGTTTGGCTAAAGTGGCTATTCCTAGTCCTAAAAAGACTACGATAGGTCCTAAAACCATTGATTGCATTTTCATTGGTTATGCCAAGAATAGTAGTGCATATTGGTTTTTGATTCATAAATCAGAACATTCCGAAATGCATGTAAATACTGTTATTGAATCTCGGAATACATCTTTCTTTGAACATGTATTTCCAAATAAGACTGGCCAAGAGACTAGTAACAATAAAAGATCTCATGATGCTATTACTAGTCAAGATCAAGAACATGATCAAGAACAAGAGCAAGAGTTAGATCAAAATGAGGAAAATGAACCTAGGCGTAGTAAACGTGCTAGAACCTCAAAATCTTTTGGTCCAGATTTCCTAACATTTTTGTTAGAAAATGAGCCTTTAACTTTTAAAGAAGTTATGTCCAGTCCTAAAGCTCCTTTATGGAAAGAAGCTGTCAACAGTGAAGTTGAATCCATCTTGCAAAATCACACTTGGGAATTGGTGGGTTTGCCACCAGGTTGTAAACCTCTTGGGTACAAGTGGATTTTCAAAAGAAAAATGAAAGCGGATGGATCAATTGACAAATACAAGGCAAGACTTGTGGTCAAAGGATTTAGATAAAAAGAAGGTCTAGATTATTTTGACACATACTCACTTATTACTAGAATAACATCCATTAGAATGCTAATTGCTATTGTATCTTTGTACAATCTAGAAATTCATCAAATGGATGTGAAAACCGCTTTCTTAAATGGTGAGTTAAATGAAGAAATTTACATGGAACAACTAGAAGGTTTTTCTGTTCCAGGAAAAGAAAAGAAAGTGTGTAAATTGGTTAAATCATTATATGGTTTAAAACAAGCGCCAAAGCAATGGCATGAGAAATTTGACAACGCAATGACGTCAAATGGATTTAAAATTAATGAGTGTGACAAATGTGTTTATATTAAAAATACAAACAAAGGTTATGTCATTGTATGTCTTTATGTAGATGATATACTTATCATAGGTAGTAATAATGATATGATTAAAACTACCAAGAAAATATTGAATAAACATTTTGACATGAAGAATATGGGCATTGCTGATGTAGTTCTTGGTATGAAAATTACCAAAACATCATAATGTTATGCTTTGTCACAGTCTCATTACATTGAGAAAATACTTGACAAATTCAGCAAAGATAATGATCATCTTGCTAGAACACCTGTAGATGTTAATTTGTTTCTATCTAAGAATGTACATGAGAGTATTTCTCAATTAGAGTATGCCCAAATTATTGGAAGCTTAATGTACTTGATGAACTGCACTCACCCGGATATAGCTTATGCAGTAAGTAAATTAAGTAGATATATGAGTAATCCAGGAATAGAACACTGGAATGCAATTATAAGGGTTCTAAGATACCTCAGATTTACTCGTAACATTGGGTTGAATTATACTAGATATCCAACAGTACTTGAAGGTTACTGTGATGCAAACTGGATATCAGATACTCGAGACTCAAAGTCCACCAGTGGATATGTCTTTACTCTTGGTGGGGCGGTTGTATCTTGGAAATCTTCCAAACAGACTTGCATTGCTAGGTCTACTATGGACTTTGAATTCATAGCTTTAGACAAAGCTGGGGAAGAAGCAGAATGGCTTCGCCACTTCCTTGAAGATATTCCAATATGGCCAAAACCGGTGCCAGCTATATGCATACATTGCGATAGTCAATCAGCAATAGGTAGAGCACATAGTCATATATATAACGGTAAGTCACGACACATTTGTCATCGACATAATACCGTAAGAGAACTACTCTCTAATGGAATTATTCCATTGAATATGTGAAGTCTAAAGACAACATAGCGGATCCACTAACCAAAGGGTTAGCAAGAGAGCTAGTTAAGAATTCATCGAGGGGAATGAGACTAAAGCCTATTAAATAAGAGTTACCACAACGGAAACCCAACCTAGTTGACTGGAGATCCCAAGATCTAGGTTCAAAGGGACAACCGAGTTGTGAATGACTCTGAAGAATCACTGGGGAACTCCTACCCATTTCTAGGATGAAATAATGATGTCTGCAGCAGTTTAGGTTAAGTAATACTTTTAATGATTCTTATATCTAGGTAAACCTAGTGGAGTATGGCAGGATACTCTTCATAAGAATCACCTATATGAGTGTGAACTGGGCTGATTCTATGAGAATTGTGAAGGGCTACAATTCTCTAGAGCACTCATGAAAGACCAGGTTGTTTAGGGCCAAAATGAACACAATAGTGAGAACTAAACTATATCTGGGGATATACTGTGTGAGTTCTATTGTCTTGGTTTACACAAACGGCTGAACAGTTCAAGACATCATGTTCACTGGTTAGCTAGTAAATCCGATAGTGTCTCACAAGGGAAGGTTCAAAGCCAAAAGCTACCTATCATTTGCAGAATATTTCCAATTTCTATATTCTCTGAAATTAGATCATGTTGTTGCATTTTATCTTCGTCAAATTCCATTCATGTGGGGGATTATTGGAAAATTTGGTTTATAAGGCTTATTTTGGGCTGACTTTGAGTCCAAAATTGAGTGGGCCCCAAACGTCTTTTGGGGTGGGTCCGAAGAGGTGATGTGTTCCTTGCCGCATGGCAAGTCACACGGTGAAGGCGGTACATCAAAACCATTTATGAGTGAATGGGAAGTTGACATCATTTTCGGGTTTGTGGAATTAAACATTTAAGTTTTAAATGTAGGTTTCCATGTGAGGCTTGTCCCACATTGAAACTTTAAGAGAATTTTGTTGAGTATATAAGCTCTAGCCTACAACACTTGGGTTGGGCCCCAAGGGGCACCCCAAGTTTGTAGAAGGGAGGAGTTATGGACAAAGTGAACCTTAGCCCAAACACTACGCGCGCGCGCCGCTGCCGCCGGCCGTACGTGCTTGGCGCGGATGTGGGTCAGGTCGATTCAAATATTAATTTTTTTAACAAAATTCTTTTGAATTTATTTCAAAATTATTGCGGGAATTTAATTCCAAATTTGAATTTGAAATTCAAAAATTTTGTTCATAATATTGTGCCTCTTTCAGATAAATTCCACAACTATTAAAACAGTCCAAACAGGTCTTATCTGTTGAACCCGAATAGGTTTAATTTCGGACAGATTCAAATTTGAAAACTGCCCAGACAGGTTCAACAACTGCAGCACTTATTTGTTCAGTTCCAGTTTGTACCTGTTCATTTGAAACCACATCTGTTCATTCAAATTTTAGTACCTGTTCGGACAGCAGTGTTTGCCTATAAATACTTATCAATTCCAGCAGTCTTGGCATGGAAAAAACAGTCTGAAATTAATTCCTTTGTGCTGTCCAACTTTTATCTTTGGTGCATTATTCTTCATATTAGTTTTAGAATAAAATTCAGAGAGTTAGAACACATGTTTGGTTCGCCGTACAAATTTGTTTGGAGTGCTACTACAAATTTGTGAAGATCATTGTATCTTGGGAGATAGACGCCACTTTACCATAAGCACCGTAGCGGGGCGAATTTGTCTTAAGAATAGAGTGTCACACACTCGACTTGGTCTTTTATTTTTCATTTGGTTCGACAAAATAAATTCTGTAAGTTTTTATTTTATTTTGTTTGATTTAGTTTCAATTTATTTTATTTACACAGAAGATTGTTCCAACATAAATTACTCGACGAGGTCTACACATTGAACGGTTCGAATCATTGAAACAAAATCTATGAAGGGCCCCACGGGTCCAACAATCCAGTCCACAGCTAAGCCCTTCTTTTATGTGGACAAAAATACCTCATTCTTGAGGTATGAAATTGATGGTAAGCTTTTTAACTATTAAGTGTGATGTTAAAAGATAAAAATTAATTATAAATAAATAAATAAAAACTAAAATTGTAATATTAAAATCCAACAAACTTTTCCGATAAATGGTTATTCAATTATCCACAATTTATCTTCTATTTTGTTTTTTATTTTGAATTTTATGTACGGTATCTTTCAATATTTTTATAATAAGTTATTCCAAATTAGAAAGAACTTTAGTTGGAAATTATATTTGTTTGGTTGAATTTTCAAAATTTATTTTGAAATTTTAGAAATTAATTTATTAAAAATAAATACAAAAAAGAAAAAAGAAGAAGAAGAAGAAGATTTTTTCATATTTTTAAAATTATTTCTATAGCAAAAATAAATAAATTAAAAACACTACTACAAAAATAGTTAAAGATCACACTTTGGCAAAAAAAAATATCTCACTTTTATTGGAAGTGTGATAAAAAAAAATTAGATTCATATTTTAATCACACTTAATTTGATTGAGTGTGATAATATTCATTTTTTATGTCACTTTTCAATTAAGTGTGATCATATATATATATTTAATCACACATTCTAATTAAAGTGTAATTATATATACATTACTACTTTTAATCACACTTTTTAAATAAGTGTGATTAGATATATATTTTTTAATCACACATTCTAATTAAAGTGTGATTATATATACACTAATACTTTTTAATCACATTTTTAAATAAGTGTGATTATATATATATATATATATATTTAATCACACATTCTAATTAAAGTGTGATTAAATATACATTACTACTTTTAATCACACTTTTTAATTAAGTGTAATTATATATATACATATATATATATATTTAATCACACTCCACTACAAGAAAAAGCATCTTTGGCAACTAAAAAAACACATTTGGTCGCTGAAAGTATAGGTTTTGGCAACTAAAAAAATTTAGTAGCTAAAAGTATAGGTTTTAACGACTAAAAATCTATTTGGTTGTCCATATATGGCATTTACCGACTAAAAAAATTTTTGTTGCCAAAAGTAAGGCTTTTTGGCGACTAAAAAAAAATTAGTAGCCAAAAGTGAGGTATTGGGTGACTAAAAAGATGTTTGGTCACCAAAAGTGAGGCTTTTACCGACCAAAAAATTTTAGTAGCCAAAAGTGAGATTTTTTGGTGACTAAAAAAAATTTAGTAACCAAAACTGAGGCATTGGGAGACTAAAAAGATGTTTAGTAGCCAAAAGTGAGGTTTTTTGGCGACCAAAAAGAAGTTTAGTCGCCAAAAGTTGTAATTTTAGCCCGGGAATTAAATTTTTTAACGACTAAAAAATAATTAGTAGCCAAAAGTATAGAATTGGCGACTAAAATTATGTTTAGTCGCCAAAAGTGGTATCTTTTTTTCTTTTCTAGTAAATAATTTATTTTTATATAAATTATGTTCAATAAAAATAATTATCTTTATATATATATATATATATACTTTTATATTAATACGGATCTATATACTATATAAATAATATATGTTGCATATATAATTATATGGTATTATAGAGGTGTCGTGGAAAGAGTGTCTTGTATAAGATTTATGGTATGAGATGGTTGATGGTTCAAATCTCCACAAGAGCAAATGATGAGAAGCTAGTGAGTGTAATATTTTTTTTTCCACATCTAAATGTTATTAATCACACTTAAAAAGTGTGATCTAAATATTTTTAATTACACTTAAAAGGTGTGATCTAAATGTTATTAATCACACTCCCAAACATCACACTTTAATAAAACTTAAAAAGTGTGATTAAATAACATACATCACACAAAAAAGTATGATCTTTATCTGTTTTTGTACTAGTGAAAGTTAAAATGAAAAGAAAAACAACAATGGTGTTTTGATCTTATAATAAAAAACAACTATTTAATGTAGACATCATTTAAGTTTTTACAACTTTCTCTATTAATGGAGGTAGTTGTACCTATTTAATACTTCCTTAACATATGCTCTTAGGATATATGTTAACAAAAGCCTATAAAATTATACATAAACGCTTAATAATTTAGTTGATATTCATATTTGTAAGAAAATATTTTACTAAACATAATTTTATTTGATTTTATCTCCTACATTGTAAGAGTCAATTGTTTGTGATTTATTTACTATTTCTAATTAATCCTGTATGCATATACGATGCAAAGATATAGATCAACATTGCAAATGTATGCAGCATGTGCAGATGCGTATGTATTTGAGGTACGATGCAATACTTTAAATATAACAAGTATTAGGAGAATACCTATCTTCAACATCTTGATCAAATCCTCACAAAATTCCTTGGCAGGAACACTACAAATGAACTTTACATCAAACAAAAATATAAATTACATCAAACACTAAAAATGAACTGAAAATCAATCAATATACATAGAGCACATGTGGGACATCTTAATACATATATGAATGAATTCAAGAAGTATAATACTCAGGTTTTAAGTTCAAGTCTCAAGTCGGTTCGCTTAATCCGATATATATTAATTTATCATTTTTAATGATTATTTGAATTTTAGTCATTAATAAATCAATTTAAATGATTTTGGGGTTCCTTAATAAATGTTTAATATAAGATTTTTAATTAATATTTTATAAATAGATAGGCCAGACTGGGCTAGAATTTCATTCTAAGCCCAACCCAAAAACAAACAGGTTCCAAATTTTGGCCCAATTTGACTTTATGGACCAAAATACTTATTCTAAATAGAGGCTAGGCCACATGTATGATATCAAAGCTAGGCTCATGCTTGCGCCAAGGCAGGATGTGGGAATCCCACATCGACTGGGCATGATACCTCTATTACAAAGGCCCTTTCTTGAATCGAATCCAAAACAACAAACCTATGAAATTAGTTGTTTGGCTCGTTTATGACGGACAATACTTCCAAGTAAGAAATAGGCATAGGCCTAGAAACTTGCTGACCTTAGCACAATATTTATAGGGCTCGGAATATGTATATATATATGGCCCATAGGTCATGCTGGATTAAGATTTTGAGTTCATTTACATTTTAGGGTAGGCTTGAGATGAGAAATCATGGCGGGACCATTTATAAAATTTTATGTTGATTTTCATGTTGTTTAGATACACAATAAACTAAAAAAGAAAAAAGATATATATATATATATATATATATGATCATTTATTGGTTTCAAAATTCAAATAAGATGCCTAAATTTAGACATTTGTCAAAAGGCCCAACTTCATTTTATAAGTCGCTCAATTTTAAAAAATCATTTTAAGGGCCAAATTTATTTAACAAAAGTGATTGGTAACTCGAAAGAGAGGCCCCCGAATCCCCCCGAATTCAAAAACGACGTCGTTTCGTCGTTTTGATTTTTTTTTTTTTTTTTTTTCAGAAGAAGAAGAAAATCAAAAGAAGAGAAGGAAGAAGAAGAAGAAGAGAAGGAGGAAGAAGAAGAAGAACTGGAGGGGCCAACAAAATCGGGTTGGAGGCGGAGGCAGAGACAGGGGGCGGAGGCGGAGGCAGAGGTGGGGGCTGCGAGGCAGAGGCGGAGGCGATGGCGATGGCGATGGCGGGGCTGTGATAAGCTGCTGGAACAAGCTGCGACGAGGCGACAGCGGGCGACGATGGGCGGAGGCGGGCGGAAGGCTGTCGCAGCTGCCGTCTCCTCCTCTTCCGCCTCTCTTCTCTTTCTCTCTCTCTCTTTCTCTTTCTCTTCTAAATTTCCGGCTGTTCGGGGGGACAAATTTGTGGAGAAAAATCATTTTTCTTTATTTAATATCCCTCCAAGTCGGAAGAAACAAAAATAGCAACCCATATATATGGTCAAGTAGGTAGGCAGGCTTGTATTTTGGTGTAAGTGAAAACTGTTGCAGTAATTGCACCAAGGCATAAACCTCACTTGAACTTGCAATTACTTTCCATACTTCATGTTGATTTACAATCCCTAACATTTGAGATAGGCTATTTTAATTGACTATTTAATTTTTTTATAAAAAGGCATGTAAAAATAGCAAGAGTGATATTATTGAATGTTTTGACTTATCGACTAGTTTAACTCCAATCCAACTTGCCAAATGAGGCCAGTGTAAATATGCACACATACAAAATATATGTACATACATATAACCTAAAATAATGTAATAAAAATATTTTTTGATTAACTAATAATAATATGTTTAAAAAATGTAAGCCAAAAAATAAACTAGATCTAGATGAAACAAAAGCTATAACAAATACTAAAATATTTCATTTTCAACTTTATTGATGTAAAATAATATAGCAATAGAAGGTAAGTGCAACAGATCTATCTATATATTATATAAGAAAAATGGAATTTCTAACCCACAAGTCTTGTGGGAGTTCCAATATCCTAATTTTAATTTTCTAACATTTTGTTGTAAAAAAAAAAAAAAAAACTTAACATTTATTGATTTCTCCTTACCCACAAGTATTTTTGACTTCTCTCATACCTACTGCTACACCTTTTTCAACTTCTTCCATACACCATGGTTAGTGATGAGATTGCTAAATTATTTTTACAAAAAATCTAAAAAAAAATAATTTGTATATTAAAAAAATATAAAACAAATATGAATTTTTATTAAATCTATCTATCTATCTATCTGTATATTATATAAGTAAAAGGAGTTTCTAACCACAAGTCTTGTGGGAGCTCCAATATCTCAAACTAAAATTTTTAATTTTTTGATTTTGAATAATTAAAAAAATCCTCTATAGCTTTCATTCAAGAAAAAAAAAAATATATATATATATATATATATAATATCTCTATATTTATGACTTTTAAATGGAAAGTATATCAAATATATAAAATAAAAAAATAGAAAGTATGCTAATTCATTTAAAAATTCAAATTTGAGGGGCACTAAATATGGAAAGCATTCCATTAATTTAAATTTAAAATTATAATGATTTATCTCATAATATATAAGTTTTAAATAATGATCTATTCTATGATTTATCTATATATCTATATACTATTATAATTGCAAAATATTATCATTTCATTAAGGTTGAAAGTTGTAATTCTATTTTTCATTTTTTTTTATTTTGTTAATACGTGTTACAATATGATTGGTCTATAAATTAATTATATATTCTTAAAATAAAATTTCAAATTTGGATTCTTACTTAAATTATGTTATTATAATTGGAATAAGATCAATATTCATTCCTTAAATTTTGCATCCTTTATTAAATTATAAAATAAAATTTCAAATTTAAATTCTTCTTCAAATTATATTATTACAATTAGAATGAGATCAATATTCACATGTGCCATAATATTATTGGTCTAAATATAATTTTTTTAAAATACATGTGTTCAAATTATTAATCGCTATTAATTTTTTTTTATTTTTTCTTTTTTGTTTTAAATTTTATGAAAAAAATTACCTCCTTCTAAACTTTTTATTAAAAGTGATAGTTCGTTTAACTTTTTTTTTTCTTTTTTTATTAAAAAAAGAGGGTTGTAGGTGAGATAATTTATTGTTCATCTATAATTATTTTCGAATTAAATGAAAATGCCATATTAAATTTTCTTCTTACCTTTTTTTATTCAAATACTTCTATTTTGTAATAAATTTATTTTTCTTCTACTTAATATTTTATTGTAATTTTTAAATTAAAAAGAATTTCTAAAAAATCATATTTAACTTATTTATGCCATTATAAAAAGTAAATTATTTTAATATCAACTTAGTGGTAGTTTGTGAAGTGCTAAATAAGTATACTTTTTTTTTATGAAAATTGATGATGCAGTTCGTCTAGGTGGATGGGTCGGACTGATCCAAGCTCCCTGAATCTGGGTCGGGGTGTCGAAATCTCACTGGTGTGACCTGCAAGCAAGTCCAATGGGGAACGGGGTAGTCCTCCAGTGAACCCTCCGACGAATAAGTTAGTGTCTGGGCGATCGATAGAGTGAGAGAGATAGGGGTTAGAAAAACTTAACCTTCTCCTTGTCTTCCAACTTTGCTTATATCCTTCTGTCATCATTTCGTTTCCTGCCGAAAGCTTGTGCCGTCATTCGTCTTGTTCAGGGTGAGGGGGTGCTATTCTGGCTGAGGGGTGTTGTCGCAATAATGCTGTGATGGCTTGCATTAATGGTGATGTGCTGTGGCAATAACTTTGCAGATCTTTGTCTGCTGACGTGGCCTTTTCTGAATCTGCCATGTGTCCGGATATCATTGGTCCTCCCTGCCCCGTTGGCTTCCAGTGGTGCTGGGTTTTTCTAACCGGGTTGTGTAATGGGGGTTTAAATGGTGGGCTGTGGTCCTTGTGGGCCTATCTGGGCCTATCCATGTCAGTAGTCCCCCATTCCCGAGTGCAGCTTTAGTCCAACGAAGGGAATAGTGATAATTAGACAGACGAGTCCGATCGTGAGGGTGACCGAGCGTGAGGAGCCGACCGTGAGGGTGGCTGAATGCGAGAGGCCGACCGTGAGGGTGGCCGAGCGTATGAGGCCGACCATAAGGGTGGCCGAGCAGAAGAGGCCGACCGTGAGGGTGGCCGAGTGCGGGAGGCCGACCGTGAGGGTGGCCGAGTGCGAGAGGCCGACCTGAGGGTGGCCAAGCACAGGAGGCCGACCGTAAGGGTGGCCGAGCGGAAGAGGCCGACCGTGAGGGTGGCCGAGTGCGAGAGGCCGACCGTAAGGGTGGCCGAGCGGAAGAGGCCGACCGTGAGGGTGGCCGAGTGCGAGAGGCCGACCGTAAGGGTGGCCGAGCGTAGGAGGCCGACCGTAAGGGTGGCCGAGCGGAAGAGGCCGACCGTGAGGGTGGCCGAGTGCGGGAGGCCGACCGTGAGGGTGGCCGAGTGGAAGAGGGCACGGGGCTCAAGAGGCGGCGTGTCACGTGATGACTTGAAATGGAAAAGAAAAGGTGAGGACAGAGGTCAGTGCATCTGGACCATACACGTGGCAGAATTTCGGGGGAGGGGAAAGGCCAGGCGTTAGATCAGAAGTGAAACGTCAGGGCATTATTATGGGCATTGATGTCATGGTTTTGGCGGATGATTTGAAAGGTTTTCAAACTGGCGAACATTAATTTGGATCCTTGGAATACAGGCAAACCGTGGGCGTTTGGTATCATACGATTCACTTACTTCTTTACAAAGACGCAAGATATTTCTGGTGTTAGTTCCTTCGTTGCTCAGGACACCCCATTGAAACACTTCTTCGATTTGTTGGAACCTGCATCAGAAGCGATTCGCAAACACAGCTTAGACATGGCTCAGGAAGAGACTGCAATTGTTAGGGTAGATCCCCTAAGGGACGATGATGCAGAGGAATTAGCGGCACAATACAGAACGGACAGAGTGGGGGAACCAACGATGCGTGTCCATGGTTCCACCTTGGTGGAGGCTCCGACGCCGATTAGTGAGGTGATGGCAGATCATTGGCATACAAAGGCGGACAAATCGATGATAACAGAGGCGGAGTTGGGGGTAATCCGCGAGAAGTACCAAATTCCGGCGGGAGTGGAGTTGTGGTTGCCGGCGTCGACGGAAAGGCCGTCGGACGCTAGGGTAGGAGGGTTTTCCCTGTACGAGGAGGCTCTAAAGGGAGGGTTGAGGTTGCCTCTGCCTCAAATAGTGGTGGACGTGCTCAACCACCTAGAAGTAGCGCCGGGCCAGCTGATCCCAATGCCTGGAAGATTCTGATGGCCTGTGCGAGTGCATGGCCGAAGGCGAATGAGGGGGAGTCGATGGCGGTGGAGGAGTTCTTTGCCTGTTACAAGGCCTCTGGGCAACAGGAGACGTGGGTGACCCTGCAGGCAGTTGTGGGGAAGGGGTTGGTGGCTGGTCTGCCTACGTCGATCAAGGGATGGCGGGCGCGGTGGTTCTACGTTTCGGCGAACGGAGGGCCTGGGGTGAGCGCCGTCTGGAAGGTGCCAATTAGGACGGTGGAGGCAAAACTGGGGGCGGCAGCGGGGGAAAGGGTGAAGAGAGTGAAAGAGTGGAGGGAGAAGGAGAAGGAGAAGGCGAGGTGGGACGACCTCGTGCAGCCCTCTGCACTATACGAGGCAGGGTTGGGTCCTCAGCCGATCGGTGGGGATCTTGACCGAGCAGAGTTGGAGGCAAGGAGGGAGGCCCAGGAGGCTGAGGACCTAGCCATTCTTGCCAAAGCCACCATGTTCAAGAAGGCACAGGACGACCGACCTTCACAACCGATTGCGAAGGAGAGGATTAGGCCTCGCCCGAAGCCGTTGGGGGAGAAGGACTTGAGTAAGTTTGAACCACGAAAGCTCCCTGTGGATCCTGTGAAGGAGAGGGCCAGGATGGTGGGGAGGCTCTGAAGAGGAAGAGAAAGAAAAGAAGTGGCCCTGCAGAGGCTGCAGGAGAGCCTGGGTTCAAGAAGGTGAAGAAGGCCCCTGCTGCGGTGGAGACCCCTGTGGTGAAGGATGCCTCAGAGGTAGCGAGTGTCACCCCAGCACTGGAGACTGTGGAGGTCGCCCCAGCAATTCAAGTGGCAGTGGGTGCAGGCAGTGCTGAGCCAAGTGGGGGGCAACAGACCCAAAAGGGTCCTGCAGCCCAGGAAGGAGGAGTGGATCCGAACACCGCCTTCTACCATGCCCGCGCGGTTGCTGGAAGGGTGAAAGGGGAAGAGGGATCAGCTAGGGCAGGGGCTGACCGTCTGTTGAAAGTTGTAGAAGGGTCAGACCGGCCTCCAGTTTCAATGAGGCTGAGCTGCTGAGGGGGTTATGCTCTGCTCAGATGGAGGTAACTGCCCTGGCAGGGGCTCTTCTAAGGAAGGCGGGGGGAGCCAGGCTGAAGGCAGAGAAAGCTGAGGCACAGCTGGCGAAACTGAAGGTGGAGAAGGCAAGTTGGACAAATGCCCAGCTGAGCTGAAAGCAGTCAAGCTAGATCTGGAGGATACACGCCGCAGGGTTGTGTCACTCGAGTTCCAGCTGACTGGTGAGCAGAAGAAGTTGGAAGAGTCCCAACAGGCTTGTGCCATTGCTAACGATCGCCATGAAGAGGCCATGAACAGCAACGAAGAGTTGGTGAAGCAGAAAGATGAGGCAGATGCTAAGGTGGAGGCTCTGCAAAAGGCGTTGGAGAATGAGCTGGCCAAGGCAGAGGGGGAGAAAGAGAGGCTGAGGAGGGAGCTGGGGCAGAAGTGGAGAAGATGAGGGCGGAGAAGGAGAGCCTGGAGAAGGAGGTGGAGGAGGAGAGGAGGAAGTTGATTGCTGAGGGGGAGGTCTATAAGAGGGAGCTGGAGGCTGAGAGGGCCAAGCCGCAGCTGAGAAGGAGGCCCTACAAAAGGAACTGAACGAAGAGAAGGCGAAAGCGGCTTCGGAAAGGGCTGCCTACCCCGATCTTTATGTTGCAGCTGTTACCCAATTCAAAGGGTCTCCTGAATTCCAGATGGCAATTGACGCTGCAGTTGCCAGCAGTTTAGCGAGGGAGGAATCTGGGGGGCTGGAACATCGCGGGCGACGGCTGGAGGAAGGCCTGAATCTGAAGTCATAGAGAGCTTTCAACGGTCAGATTTTTATAAACATGAAATGGCAGAGTTCTGGGACAGCGGCTGGAAAATGTTCAGGCGCAAGGCTGAAGAGCTGTTCCCAGAACTTGACTTCAGCAGGGTGACAATTGGGGAGGATGATGTGGCCCAGACCCCCCTGGACGAGGGCATAGAAGAGGCAGACCTTATCTCCAGTGAGGAGGAGGAGTGATCTGTATGAGGAGTAGACTTAGGAGTTTTTTTTTTTGTTTTTTTTTTTTTTTTGAAGGGATGTAAGTAATTTGTACACACATTTTTGAATGAATAAAATGGCACTTATGGTTCTAGCTGATGATTCCGTGTTAGTTTTGGTCTTGGTTTGTTTTTCTTGTGATTATTTTGCGCACTGATGTTTTCAGCAAATGCTTGTGCTAGGCAGCAGAGCAAGGTGAAACTAAAGTCATGCCAAAATCCAAGTCAGAATAGGATAAGGAATTTTCTAATGCAGAGTGAAATAGCAAATTTGTTTAAGTGTGGGGGGAAATCTGGAAAGTAATGTTTCAAATCGAATGAGCATGGAAGTATGCTGAAATGTGATGTTAAAGATGTAATTTGCAAATAAAATATGGGAGAGCATCTTTAAAATAGGATAAGTGTCAAATTACCCTGAAAAAGTAGATTGAAATGTAATGTTGAAGATGTGATTTTCAAATGAAATATGGGTGAGCATCCTTAAAATATGACTAAGGCATCCTTAAAATATGACTAAGGTATCCTTAAAATTGACTAAGGCATCCTTAAAATATGACTAAGTGCCAAATTATTTTGAAATTGTGGTTAAGCGTCGGATTATGACTGAGTGTTTTGCTTTATGGGCTTTCATTAATAGGTCTGACTGGGGCTTGTGAAGATGCTCAGGTCTGGCCGAGGCTTTTGAAAGTGCTCAGGTCTGACTGAGGCTTTGAGTGCTCAGGTCTGTCTGAGGCTTTGAGTGCTCGGTCTGGCCGAGGCTTTTGAAAGTGCTCAGGTCTGACTGAGGCTTTTGAAGGTGCTCGGTCTGGCCGAGGCTTATGTAAGTGCTCAGGTCGGACTGAGGCTTTTGAAAGTGCTCGGTCTGGCCGAGGCTTATGCCAGTGCTCAGGTCGGACTGAGGCTTTTGAAAGTGCTCGGTCTGGCCGAGGCTTTTGAAAGTGCTCGGTCTGGCCGAGGCTTATGTAAGTGCTCAGGTCGGACTGAGGCTTTTGAAAGTGCTCGGTCTGGCCGAGGCTTTTGAAGTGCTCAGGTCGGACTGAGGCTTTTGAAAGTGCTCGGTCTGGCCGAGGTTTTGTAAGTGCTCAGGTCGGACTGAGGCTTTGTAAGTGCTCAGGTCGGACTGAGGCTTTTGAAAGTGCTCAGGTCGGACTGAGGCTTTTGAAAGTGCTCGGTCTGGGCTCTTGAGTGTGTGCCGCAAGCTGAAACTTAATTGGGACGATGAGGATAGCTGGAGACAAAACAGTTGTTATGAGAAATGTAGTACAATGACCAAGAATTACATCATGCGTCAAAATGGAGTACAACAATTGAGGAATACAAAGTAACAGCTTATTGAAAGTAGCGTTTCAAGTGTTCAGCATTCCATGGGTGGGGAAGGTCGCGACCCTCCATATCTTGAAGTCGGTAAGTGCCTGGACGCGGTCTGGCTTTCACAATATAGGGTCCCTCCCATTTGGCGGCCAATTTACCCTCAGTCGGATTCTTGGTGGCAAGGGTTGCTTCTCTCAACACTAAGTCCCCCACAGCAAATTCCCTTGGTCGGACCTTGCGATTGTAGTGTGTCCTCATTTTTTGTTGGTATGAGGCTAATCTTACCGCAGCGGTCTCCCTGAGTTCTTCAATCAGGTCTAGGTCCGCGCGACGGAGCTCTTCGGTTGAGGCGAGGTCTGGATGCAGAACCCTGGGGGTGGGCAGACCGACTTCGACTGGGATGACCGCCTCAGCGCCATATGTTAGACGAAAAGGGGTTTCCCCAGTGGA
>JAPPVO010006542.1:0-19307 GCA_030407325.1 Camellia japonica | reverse complement strand
ACTGCCATGCCTAGCTTACCTCTGTTTTCCCTGCTCTGCCTTTCTGAAAACTGCCAAAGTCTCAGAACTATCTCAAGCACTGGGGGATACCACCGGCTGAGGGGAAACACCACCGGCTGAAGTATGCGGCCACCGGCACAAAATACATCCATCGGCCATGAATAGACTGCCGGTCGGCACTAAATACTGCCGGCCGGCACTGAATGTCTGCAGAACCTGCAACTCATAGCAGCAGAGGGCAAAAACTTGCATGGCAATGTAATTCCAACAATGTATGCACCAATCATGCCCCTTATCATATTTGTGACTCAAAGGGGCATGTGCCTCGATTCTCGGGCCACCAATCACGCATTTCCATGCATGATGGCCCAAAGAAACAAGTGTGCAATTTCATGTCAAATGAAATGCAAACTAAGCAAACAAAACAAGGCCCAATTCCTATCACCAAGTCAAGGAACAAGGCATGCATGCAAGATGCATTTCAACCTAATCATGTTAGCTAGGGATGCAATATGAGCATGTGGACAAACAATGCAAGCATACAAGCATACATGAGGTAAGCATGCAAACAAGTAAATGATGGTCTTAGACGTGATCTAGGCAACTCTAAATAGACCTAAAATCGGTGGCCAATAATGCCCAAAAATGAAGGCCAACACACACACACACATGCGTATGTTAAGGCTTAACACTTAGGCGCTAAATAAGCAACCCTCAAGCATACTTGAAAGGGGATATCACGGACACTTAGCATGTATCATAAACTTTGAAAATCATGTTATAGAAGGTTCCAAACCAACTAAATAAACCAAGTAAAGCATGCAAAAGGGCCCAAGCACTCAAGGCTCACCAAAGAGGCAATGAACTACACTTAACACAACCATACATGGCATGTATTAGGCGACCAAAACAGAGTTCTAACACATAAAACTAAGTCCAAAAGACCACCTAGATGGCATCTAAGTGACTCAAATTCAAAGGTATGCACAATGGCCAAAACAAAGGGCATACAACACATGCTTTCAAAGCAATAAAGAGGCGAGTTAGGCAAGCATATGGGCATGCCAAAGGGACTGATATAACATGGAAAATGGTTCCAAACCATTGAAATGATGCAAACAAGGCATGCTACACATTCACATACTTGAAGCATACAAGCCACAATACAAAGGAGCTACACTAAGCATGCTAAGATCGAACCAAACAACCATGGACAGAGCTAAAGCATGGCAAAATAAGCACAAACACTTCACAAAGTCAAGGCCAAAACACGTTTGAACAAAGGCTAACAACCTAAGACATGTTAAGGGATTTACAAGGCATTACATGGCAACTATGCTAAGCATGCATAAGGGACCAAAACCAACTCAATACAAAGTTAAAACATGGCAATATAAGTACAAAATATAGCCATGGCATGCTCAACACACACTTGAAACATAGGCTCTCTTAAGAGGCCAAAACTTGTCCTTTTCAAGGGCAACAAGGAGAGGGGGTGGCCCTCTCCTTCTTGGGACTTCAAGGCATCATCTTCACCACTGAAATCCCTCAAGATTTCAGTGGTGAAGAGACCCCAACACCAAAATCCCGGAGCTCTCACAAAGTAGCACAAAAATGAGGCCTTTCAAGGCCTAAGAGGGGCTAAACTTCTCCAAAGTACAAAGCACCCTTAATAAACTATCAAGAGGACTAAAAAATAGAACTTTTTTGTATTAAACACCAAGCACAAAAACAGTTCAAAGATAGGTAAAAATGGAGTGCAAGAATGGGGTAAATAAAGTAAGTTTCTCACCCTTGTTGACCTCCTTCACAAGTGTTGATGTTGTTGCTTCCTTGAGCTCAAATCCAACCAAAAACACCAAGAACAACCTCTTGGAACCTCAGTAGCCAAGGAAAGGTGAAACACTAGGTGTTGATGTGCAATAGTGAGACACAAACACCTAGTGTACAAACAAGAGAGCAAAAGAGAGATAGAATAGATATAGAATCCAAACCCTAAAACCAGAGCTTCTTCTCTGTCTTTTCTCTCTAAAATGTCTAACTCCTCTAACCCTTGAGCCAAGAGAAGAGAGCTTCTCTTATAGACAACAAGCTTACAAGCTAAGCTAACCAAAGGCTCATCCCTCTATACACGTGTATGGAGGGGAAACAAATGCTATACAGCTGCTTCAAAATATCTCAAAAAGCAACTGCACAGTAGTCGGCAGGGCAAAATTGTCATTTTGACAAAATTGACTGCCGACCGGCACAATATAGTGCCGATGGCATCAACAACCAACCGGTGGCCTCTGGCTAGTGCCGGTGGTGTGTGGGGATGCCTCACAAGGCATTCCCTGCCCCTCCAAGGCAAAACACAAGTGTTTGGTGCAAAACCAGACACAAAACGGTCAAGTTCGGAGGTCCTGAGGCAAGGCGAGTAGCTGAGAACTCCGGGAACTCCAAACGAACACGAACATGGATAATCACCGAGTGTTCCAACGGTGACGTCCAAGTCTTGAGGACGGTCAAAAATGGGGTGTCTACAGCCTGTAATAGTTCAATTTCCCCATCTGTGATATTCATGCGATGCTGAACTTCTTAAAGTAGGTTGTTAACTAAAATATATTATGAGGTTGTTAATTCCATGTCGATTAATTTTTCTTCATGGCAATTATTAAACCTCATTCTGCCTTCTTACAGTTATATTTCATGTCAACAATCATTTTTATTTCATCTCAATCAAATGGGTTGGGGTTCTCATTCAATGGTCATATTTTTATTCGTCAAACATGAAAATAGATTTATGTACATTTTCAGTATTGATGAGTGCTCTTACCAATTGTGTCTGTGTGTGTGTGTATGTGTGTGTGTGTGTGTGTTTTTTTTTTTTTTTTAATGTTTTTGTCTCAGATTTCTTTAATTTTGCTTCTCAAGTAGATACTCTGGTTAGGAAGTCTCTCTCTTGCAATTCTTTATTAGTTCCTCACTTTCTTTCTTGAATTGCAGTGGGTTAATGAATGTTCTGGATTAATGAATGAACTCTCTTAGATTTCTTTAATGCTCTGGATTTTTCATGTTTGGTCTTGGAATTTTCAATAATTAAATTAAACATTAAGATTTTAATATTTGGTTTAGAAAGAAGTCTAATATAGTGTGTACTAGGGTATGCCCGTGCCTGAAGGCACGGTGAAAATAATATTTGGTTTAGAAAGACGTCTAATATAGTGTGTATAGTTATGTATCTTGGTATATAGCTGTTCAATTTCTAGAGAATACTAATGTTTTTTTTTTTTTTTTTTTTTTTGTAGTTGAAATGTATGATGAATTATGTGAATACTTATGTCTTTTTTTTTTTTTTTAAATAATGATATACAAGTTCATTTTTTACCCACTTTATAGACCCAGTGATGTGTCAAGAAGATGGTTGGTTGATTATTGACATATCACTAGACCTATAAAGTAGGTCTAACTTTTGGGCCTGAATAACTATTATTTATTTATTTTCAAAGATTTTGTTACAGTTTAATTTTGTAATATGATAGGTCTTTTTTTTTTTTTTCTTTTTTTTTTCTTTCCATCTCTCTTAGGCTGTATTTGGATTTAGGATTTGAAGGGAATTTGTTGATTGAAAGGACAATGGAACATTAAAAAGTTAACCCTTTTTATTCGATGACCCTTTTTTTTGCTTTTAGTGAACTGTTTTTAATTTAGTTTTTTTTTTTATTGAACTACAATTTAAAATGTTTAGGCTTCTCTCTCTCTAAAAATAGTCCAGTTTATTTAGCATTTTAAATTTTATTTTTGGAATTTTTCAAAAAAAAAAAAAAAGACTTTTTAGATGTTTATCAAGACTTTTGAAAAAACTTAAACTTATTTTAAAAATTTGTTTTAATAATTTCTTTTTATGATTTTTATGAGAGTATTACTCCTTGGAGTAAATAAGCTACTGTGTAGTATAATTTTTTATGATGAGTATTGAAAAAGGCATTTGTAATTATATAGATAATACAAAAGGTATTTGTAATTATCCAGTTATAGTGTGGTGAGCCCTTTTATAAATTTTTATTGTAGTTTTTTACTTACTTTTTTTCACATTTTAAAGTGTAGAATTAGTAATTAAATTTTTGTAATTAAGTTTTGCTAAAATTTTATTCATAAGTAGTATAATTTATATTTTTTTTATAATTTACTTAGTTGTTAGTAGGAAAAGTGGGCAATACAATACATAAGAATTAACCTTTCTCAATACAAAATTACTATATAGAATCAACCACAAAATCATGAATTGTAACAGTTCTACATTTTGGCCAATAGAGAAAAATTATGAAGATTTCTAGGAGAGTATTTAATTTTTATTCTACCCTTTTTAATGTATATTGAAGACATAAAAAAATTATAATTTTTCTTCTATCTTGTAGTAGTTCAATTTCCTCATTTGTGATATTCGCGCAATGACGAACTTCTTAAAGTAGGTGGTTAACTAAAATATTATAAGGTTGTTAATTCTGTGTCAATTAATTTTTCTATGCCTTCTTACAGTTATGTTTCATATCAACAATCATTTTTATTTCATCTTAATCAAATGGGTTGAGGTTCTCATTAATCATCAATGGTCATATTCTTATTCGTCAAATATGAAAATAGTTTCGTGTACATTTTTAGTGTTGAGGAGTGCTCTTATTAATTGTATTTTTCTTTTTATCCTTCTGTCTTAGATTTCTTTAATTTTGCTTCTCAAGAAGATACTCAAGTTAGGAAGTCTTTCCCTTGCAATTCTTTATTAGTTCCTCACTTTCTTTCTTGAATTGCAGTGGGTTAATGAATGAATTCTCTCAGATTTCTTTAATGCTCTAGAATTTTCATATTTGGTCTTCGAATTTTCAATAATTAGATTAAACATTAAGCTTTTAATGTTTGGTTTAGAAAGAAGTCTAATATAGTGTGTATAGTGATTGTGGGGAAGTGGTTTGGAAATACTCTTATGATCTTGGGGGCACTCTTGATCTTCAACTAGTCACCTGAAAAGAAATAAGCACTCCGGTCGGGGGTGCCGGAATTAGCACTCCGACGGGCAAGTCAATCTCTACTCTCTGAATTACTTGTATTTTAAGTTAAGCGTAATGGTTCTCACATACCTTTCTTTGACTGAAGATCCTATATTTATAGTATTATCTTTGGGCCTTAGGGCCTGGCCCACCCCTGATCCTTTACATATACTTCTACTCGGCCTTTGTTCTACTGGTTGGAATGCCGGCCATTTTAGTCGGCTCTCAAATTGACTAGGATCAATGCCGAATAGAGGTTATGTTCCGGACCGGACTGGTCCATTCGTCTCTATTGATCCAAGTAAATTCGGCTCCCACAATTGCCCCCCAAACACCTCACTAGCATCAGCTAGTCGGCGTGTTTGGCTTCTAGCTTGGGAAGTCAAAAATTCGGCAGTTAATCCTCTTCCCAATGCGTGTCAGAACGCGTATATGCATTTTGGTCATTGTAACGATTTCCCGCCCCTTCGTACTCTGCCTCCATTTAATGTGATTTGAAATTGTCTCTTCGGATGTATGTTCTGAATACCCAAAGATATCTGGCTCGCCTTCTAGTGTAACTCCTTCACTTCGCGGCCTCTGTATCTCCTTGTTTCTCGTTTTTCCCTTCGTCTCCTGTAAGTTTTCTTCTCCTTCATTTTTGATCCCGCTTCCTTGTTTGCTTTTAGTTTTCCATAATCCTTGGGTTAGCCAAAATGGCAAAACATCTAAAGGAGCTCCTTTCAGCAGATCGAATCTCCGGCTTTCGACGCTATTTTTCTATCCCCGATGACGTTCATCTATCACTTTTGGCAGATAGCACCACTGAGGGTGGAGTTCGCTTTCCCCTTCACCCAGTTTTGAGGGCCGTTCTTCGATATTGGGGTCTAATCCCTTTCCAGCCCGACGTGAATTTCTTTCACATCATAATGGGAATTGTAGAGCTAAATCGGCATCTTAGGATTAATTTAGGTATACCCGCCATTCGGCACTGTTATGTCCTAGCCAAATCTACTGGCTGACTAAGACGCTACTTTCTTAGAGCCAAGGATACTGATCATCACTTAGTGACTATGCTTGCCAGCTCTGGCAAGCGTGTTGATGACGTGATGGTCGTTGTCCGCGGTAATTGGGAATTCGGCGAGGGTGAAGATCGCCTAGAAACTGTGTCAAGGCGAAAAGGCGAACCAGGTGGCCGATTAGATCACTTTTGTTTATGTTATTTCCATATATGTATTCGGCACTATATACATCTAATCGTTTTGTTTATGCAGGCAGCGACTTGAAGAGAGTGTTAGTTTCAAACGACAACGTTGTGCTTGCAGAAATTAAAACCGCGCTACAGTTCGTCGGTCGTCCAAACCTTCAAAAACAAGGGAGGGTGGCCCACATTCTCATGTGGTACGAGCTGACTTACACGACATTCTTGGCGGCAGACAATATTCCAATCGCCCGAGGCGATAACCATCTTACAGCCCTCATCTTCCCCAGTTTCAAAAACTTGAGACAGATTGGTTTAGAAACATCCGATTCTGAACACGTAGAAGAACAAGCGGCCGAACTAATCGCCGAGGACCCGAACCAGTTGGCAGCGGAAGTTGATGAAGCTATTAACTCGGCCTTTGAGGAAGCCGGACTAGACTCGTCTGACCCTCCGTCCACATCAAGTTCAGGGGACGTCTTTGAAGATATTTTACAAATTTGGGAGACCTTCCCGGCGCTTATTCTGAGGGTATGACTGGGGAAAGTCTTACGCAGTTGGCGCGAAAGAAAAATGCCGAACGCATGGCCGCTTGACGGAAAGCCGAGGCCACCCGTTCTGGACCTATCCCGAGTGAATCTGCCGAACCCATTATTGTAGAAGAAACGACTCAAGTTCATGCGGCCGAGACAGAGAAAGATGTCGAGCGTCCGATTACAGAAGAATTGTCGATTTCAGAAGATCGGGGAGAAAAACGTACCGCCGAGAGCGAGGCCGACTCCGAGGAGGGCCCCATTGATAAACGACCACGGTTAGAGGAGTCGGGTGTGGTTGCTCCTTTTGTTGTTGAACCAAAGATAAAAAAACATGCCGATCTCCTTTGAAGCGTCAGCTTTGAAAGATCTAGCTGTGGTGCTGAGCTTGGCTTCCTCGGTCTCCTTGCCGGTTGACAAGGCAACCTTTCGTGCCGAGCCGGATTTGGTACCAATAGCATTAGATGCCCAGTCGGCCCTTCTAGTATGTGACTTGATCTTAACTCCTTATTTGGTTTGGTTTGGATACAGTATTTCTTGGTATGTGACGATCCTAACTTGTTTTGCAGACGGTTGGAAAGATAGCAGAACTAGGCCGCCGCCAGCATGATGCCATCGAAAGAATTGGCCGCTTGAAGTCGGAAGTCGAAGGTAAGAGGAGCAGGGCTGAGTTCAAGGCAGCGAGAGCTACAACGGAAAGTGTACAAGCCGAAGCTGAAAATGAGAGGGCTCGGACTGCTAACCAGCTCAGATCCGACGCCGAGGAGAGGGCAAACGTGAGGGATGAATCACTCAAGTTAGCCAAGGAGGCGCTTGCTAAGCTGGAGGCCGAATTTGAAGAGTTGAAGAAGGCTAAGGAAAAAGCCGACTCCGAGGCTTCCACGACGTTCGAGGCTGGGAAGAGCACCGCCCTTGAAGACTATGTAGAAGAAGTCCCCAAATTCAAGAATCAGGGATTCAAACACGGCTGGCTCAAAGCCCTTGCTGCCGCTGGAGTTATATTGGCCATGCCAATTCCATATGAGCAAGTGGACGTTGAGCCGCTTGAATCTGATCCCGAGGCTTGATTTGGGAGACATTTTAGTTTTGTTAGGTATTTTCAATTTCAATGTATGTTTTTGTAAACATGTTTTGTTTTCTTGGTAGACAGCTATTTGCTTGGGGTAATCTTCATGTATAAAATGATGACTATGCTGTATTCAATTTATGAATGAATATTTCCCTTACCTTGCATTATTTTCTGTATTTAATTGTGGTTATCAATGAAGATTACTGTTTTGTTTTTGGTATTTTGGGTAAAACTATTACTCTCTGTCGTGCGGTAGACAAACGTTCATGTTCACTTGCCGATTAGATAACTAAGGATTAATAAATGTGATCTTGCCGAATATTAGTAGTTCGTGGGGCTTAGGTATTTGGCCGATCAGATTGATAAATCTGCCCTTGCCCCAGCCAATGTATGAACTCCAAAAGCCGAATATCAGTAGTTCATGGAGTGGCTGCGGCACAAATCGGTCGGCATTAGGCTTAAGTATTTGGCCAATCAGATTAATAAATCTGCCCTTGCCCCAGCCAATGTATGAACTCCAAAAGCCGGATATCATTAGTTCATGGAGTGACTGCGGCACAAATCGGTCGGCATTCGGCTTAGGTATTTGGCCGATCAGATTAATAAATCTGCCCTTGCCCCAGCCAATGTATGAACTCCAAAAGCCGAATATTATTAGTTCATGGAGTGGCTGCGACACAAATCGGTCGGCATTAGGCTTAGGTGTTTGGCCAATCAGATTAATAAATCTGTCCTTGCCCCAGCCAATGTATGAACTCCAAAAGCCGAATAACACTTCTAGATCGAAATGAATTAATAATGCTGAATATTGGTGGTTGCTGGAGTGCGCACATTGATGATGTCACCTCGGGAGTGGGGTGCACTCCTGAGTGATTGAAAAGGGGTTGAGAGATTCCATATGGGTTTCATAAAGCGACTCGATTCTGCTCGTCTTTCGTGGCTGGAAAAGTGTGAATGTCAACCAGACTTTTCTTTAATAGTAAGGGAGAAGTTAGGACTTTGGCGGAGCTGGACTCATCAATGAATCGAGGTGGCAAGCCTCCCCATACGGGTGGTAGGGCATCTGCAGAGCACGAGAGGCGCCATTCTCCTCGTCGACAAAGCAGGTCACCAAGGAAGGAGAAGCGCCAGCGGGGGAGCTCCCCTCATTCGCAAAGTGAGGCAAGTGGATCACCACGCCCATTGAGCTTTTTTGTCTTCGTTGGGAACAGACCGATGATAGAGGGGGATTCCACCATCCGGGACCCGAACGTGGAGGTCAAATTTGCACGACAGATTTTTCCGCCGGAAATATAGCAGTCGATGGTTGGTCGAGCTAACTTCGAGGTGTTTCGAGAGGGCGTTCATGGGGCGGTGAAAGGGCTGTACTCTGCCTATGAAATCGGCATGCGCCTTTGTGCTGCGCGCCGAGAAATAGAGAAGAAGGATGAACGCATTCGAAGCTTGGAAGCTCGCGCGAAAGCGGCTGAGCGCGAGCTAAGGAAGGTCAAGGCCACTCAGACACAACCAGCCGGACAGGATAACCCAATCGTGGAAGAAAGGGTGACCCAGCGGCTTATCAGTACTGCACTTGCCGATCGTGATACGGCAAGCATGTTTGCAATAGAGTCCGCGAAGGGGAGGGCCTATGAAAAAGGCTTCCATGAAAGCCGGAAAGTAGGGATACAGAAGACCAGGGAAAAGCTCACCGAGGAAGTTTGCCGATGTGAAAATCGTGGATTTATGCACGGTTGGATCAAGGCACTTCAAGCGAGGAAGCTCTCCGAGCAACAGGCGTTGATTCGGCGTTGCCGCTATACCAACGTGATCACTTCTCCTTTTCCGCCTTCGAAGTCGAGAAGAGTGACGATGAGGGAGACGCCGGACAAAAATAGACATTGTAATGCTCAAACACAGATTGCATGCAAGATTATGTAATTATTGTCTAATTGAATAAAATGTTTTATTTTAAATGTTTGTATTTCGTTCTGAACTTTTACATGCTTAATTAGGCATCTCATTTCGAATGTTGGCATGTTTTGTTTTGTTCATGCGGGTGGACCGGCCCAAGTTAACTAAGCATTTCATTTTGAATATTTATATGCTTTGATGTGTAAATGGTTTTTGCCAGCTCAACTTAACGGAGCATCCCACTTTGATGTGTAAATGTTTTGATTTGTATGTTTTAACCTTCGTTGTGAAGGGCGCTCCGAATTCGAAATATTATTCGGCCCATGAGCGTCATGCACCGATGGGGCTCCGAATCCGGAGACTTTACTTGGCCAGCCGAATCCGGAGGTTTAACCGGCCGAAAGGCGTCATGCGCCAATCATGATATCCACGAAGGGCGCTCTGAAGGCTTTGTCAGCCCAGAGGTGTCATGTGCCGATGGGGCCCTGAATCCAGAGACTTTGTTGGCCAAAAGGCGTCATGCGCCGATGGGGCTCCGAATCCGGAGACTATTTGGCCAATCGTGATATCCAGGAAGGGCGCTTCGAATCTGGAGGCTTTATCAGCCCAAAGGCGTCATGCGCTGATGGGGCTCCGAATCCGGAGACTTTATTTGGCCAATCGTGATATCCACGAAGGGCGCTCTGAATCCGGAGGCTTTATCGGCCCAGAGGCGTCATGCGCCGATGGGGCTCCGAATCCGGAGACTTTATTTGGCCAATCGTGATATCCACGAAGGGCGCTCCGAATCCGGAGGCTTTATCGGCCCAGAGGCGTCATGCGCCGATCGTGATATCCACGAAGGGCGCTCCGAAGGCTTTGTCGGCTCAGAGGCGTCATGCGCTGATGGGGCTTCGAATCGGAGACTTTATCGGCCAAAAGGCGTCATGCGCCGATAGGGCTCCGAATCCGGAGGTTTTATCGGCCAAAAGGCGTCATGCGCCAATGATGCTCCGAATCCGGAGACTATTTGGCCAATCGTGATATCCATGAAGGGCGCTTCGAATCCAGAGACTTTATCGGCCCAGAGGCGTCATGCCCCGATGGGGCTCTAAATCCGGAGACTTTATTTGGCCAATCGTGATATTGACGAAAGGCGCTCCGAATTCGGAGGCTTTATCGGCTCAGAGGCGTCATGCGTCGATGGGGCTTCGAATCCGGGGACTTTATTTGGCCAATCATGATATCCACGAAGGGCACTCTGAATTCGGAGGCTTTATCGGCCCACAGGTGTCATGCGCCGATGGGGCTCCGAATTCGGAGACTTTATTTGGCCAATCGTGATATCCACGAAGGGCGCTCTGAATCCGGAGGCTTTATCGGCCCACAGGCGTCGTGCGTCGATGGGGCTCCGAATCCGGAGACTTTAATCAGAACACTTTTGAACTGGATTTCGCAGTGAGTAAACAGGAATCTTTGCATTATAAAACTGGAATGTGTACATGGTGAGCCATTCAGAACTAGTATCATTCCCCACAGGTCGGGTTTAATGATAGAATTTACGCAAGTGCATTGAATTCCAAGGCCGTGGCAGACTCCTTCCAGACATGTCTTTGAGCCAATATGCCCCTACTCCCACGATTGAATCGACCTGATAGGGGCCGTCCCAGTTAGGACCCAATTTTTCATCAGCCAGTTTCCTGGCAGCTGGGAGTACTTTCTTCAGAACCAACTCTCCTAGCACAGCTGAACACGTTGATTATACGACTTAGCAAGCTGCTACTGATACCGCGCCATGGATGCAAGGGCACGGTCTCTTCGTTCTTCAATCAAAATCAAATCCAAGGCCAGCATCATGTCGTTTTGGCCTATATAAAAAACTTTCGAATTCAAGGTTGGGAGGCCGGTCTCCAAGGGTATGATTGCCTGGGTTCCAAAGCATAGAGGAAACGGCGTTTCCCCAGTAGATCACCTCGGCGTAGTTCGATGAGCCCACAACACACTCGGCAATTCTTCGACCCATTTGCCTTTAGCTTTCTCTAGCCTTTTCTTGATGCCGTCTAAGATGGATTTGTTAGAGGCTTCAGCTTGACCATTGCTTTGTGGATAAGCCGGCGTGGAAAAGTAAGGACGGATACCATACTTGCTGCACAACTCTCGGTAGACGCCACAATCAAACTCGGTGGTGTTGTCTGAAATGAGCGCTCTTGGAATGCTGAAACGTGTTATGATATTTCTCCAAATGAAACGCTTCACGTCGGTATCTCGGATGTGCGTTAGTGCCTCCGCTTCTACCCATTTTGTAAAATAATCTGTCGCGACAATAAAAAATCGCTTGTTACCTGGGGCACGAGGTAGTGGTCTGACGATGTCAAGTCCCCATTGGGCGAATGTCCAAGGACTGGTTATGGAGCTTAACTCTTCAGCAGCAGGTGGGTCAAAGGAGAGAACTTCTGGCACTGTTCACACTTTTTCACGTAACATTCGGCATCGGCTCTCATTGTCGGCCAGTAATACCCCTGTGTCACGGCTCGATGAGCTAAAGAGCGCCCACCAAAATGGGCGCCACAACTGCCTTTATGTATTTCAGTCAGAAGCGCTTCGACTTTGTTCGGATGCATGCATTCCAAATATGGACCAGAAATGGATTTTTTATAAAGCTTTCCTTGTGGATCCAAGTAGTATCGTAGGGCTTTCTTTCGCAGCTTGTGCGCTTCTTTCTTGTCCTCTAGGAGCTATTCGGAAGACAGGAATGCAGTAATGAGATCCATCCAACTCGGTCCAGATTCTATGACATTGACTTGGACTTCCTCGAGGGGCCAATGCTCGGCTCCGGGATGAAACCTACTTCGATGGTCCGTTTAATCTCTGAGTTAATGGCGGAGGCTAGGCAAGCCAGGGCATCTGCATGTGTGTTCTAATCACGTGTTATCTGATTCAATTCATGATGGTCAAATTTTGCCAACAAGGAGTTAGCCGTTTACATATAAGCTGCCATACGGTCGTTTCTTGCCGCGTACTCCCCCTTGAGCTGATTGATCACCAGTTTTGAATCGCAAAATACAAGCAAATGCCGAGCACCCAGAAGATATGCATTTCGCAAACTGGTTAGAAGGGCTTCGTATTCGGCTTCATTATTTGATGCTTCGAAGCCGAGCTTAATGGCCTGCTCAATTATTGCGCCGTCGGGAGCCATGATTACTACTCCGGCTCCACTGCCCCACTGATTGGATGATCCATCACAGTACAACTGCCAAATGTCCCCAACATAAATTCTCCAATTCGGCTTCGGTTGAATTTCATCAGACTTGAAGTCGGCAAGACCCCCAGTTAATTCGGCAACAAAGTCGATAAGCACCTATCCCTTGATTGAGGTTCTAGGTAGAAACTGAATATCGTACTGGCCGAGTTCAAGAGCCCACTTTAAAACACGACCTGATGCTTCTGCACTACGTAGTACTGATCGGAGGGGATAATCTGTTAGCACCCCGATGCTATGCCCTGGAAGTAATGCATCAATTTTCTTGCCGCCATGACTAGGGCTAGGATGAGTTTTTCCAACGGAAGATAGCATGTTTTGGCATCAACCATTGCCTTGCTCACATAGTACACTGGCCGCTGCTCCCCCAGCTCTTCCTTTATCAGTACGGTGCTGACGGCCTCGGTCGGAAATTGCCAGATATAAAATGAGCGGGTCACCTGCCGAAGGTGTTGTCAAGAGTGGTGTTGATCGGATGTAGGTCTTAAGGCCGTTGAAAGTGGCTTCGCACTCAGCAGACCATTCGACAGCCTTGCCCTACCGTAATGTATGAAAGAATTATCGGCAACAATCTGTGGATCGACTGATGAACCTGTTGAGTGCGGCGGCCATCCCCATCAACTTTTGAACCTTTTTTACTGAATGAGGGGAGCCGAGCTCTAAGATTGCTGTGATTTGCCTCAGGTTGGCTTCGATTCCTCGGTGGTTGACAATGTAACCCAAGAATTTGCCAGAGCCGATCCCAAACGCACATTTGGAAGCGTTCAGCTTCATTTTGTACTTGCGTAAAATGCAGAATGTCTCTTTCAGAACGGCTAGATGAGTTTGCTCTTTTTTGGATTTGACCACCATGTCATCAATGTACACTTCCATAGTCTGGCCGAGTTGCTCCTTGAACATGGAAGTGACCAGTCTTTGGTAAGTTGCCCCTACATTCTTCAGCCCAAAAGGCATAACCTTATAGCAGTAGGTTCCTCTTGGGGTGACGAATGCAGTTTTGTCTTGGTCCTTCGGATGCATGGCGATTTGATGGTAGCCTCTGTAAGCATCGAGGAAGCTCATACGCTGATGGCGTGCCTTCGTATCTACAAGTTGGTCAATTCTGGATAGGGGAAAACAATCCTTGGGGCAGGCTTTGTTTAGGTCCGTGAAATCAACGCACACTCGCCAAGTCCCATTTTTCTTCTTCACAACCACAGTATTAGAGAGCCATGTAGGGTAGGTCACTTCCCTGATTGCCCCGGCGTCAAGCAACCTATCAACCTCTTCAACAACGGCGGCAGTGTGCTCTGCGGCTGACCGCCGGCTTTTCTGAATGATCGGCTTGCATTTAGTGTCAACATTTAAACGGTGCTGCGAAATTGACAGATCTACACCCGGCATCTCATATGGTGTCCACGTAAATACATCAAGATTGCCGAGCAGGAAGGAAATTAGCTGCTGCTTGTCGGCTTGATTTAGGGAGGCGCCGACCATGAAGAACCTATCGGGGTTGTCGTCAATCTCAACTCGATCTAGGGCTTCCGTGGCCTTTTCACTTGGGAGCTGCCCAACATCGTCGAGACTCTTTCGATCGGGCACCTCAATTGAATTCACTTGTAACTCTTTTGGCGTCTTTTCAGCAAGGAGATAACATGCTTGTGCCGATTTCTGGGAGCCACGGATTTGCTCAATGTCGCGCTCTGTCGGGAAGCGTAGTAGCTGATGATAGGTGCTTGGCCTGTATAGTATGCAACCAAGTTCGCCCCATGATGAGATTATACGGCGATGGCAGCTTGACGATCAAGAATTCCACATCCACTGTTCGAGAGCCCGCTTGGACGGGTAGTGTAATTTTTCCCAACGGCTATTCTGGATTGGTGTTGAAGCCGAATAGTGGATAAGGAGCCTAAGAAAGATCCGATTCAGAGAAGCCGAGTTTGGTGAATGTCTTGTAATACATAACTTTCGATGTGCTCCCTGGATCAATGAGTACGCGCTCAACGGTGAATCGGTTTACGTGTAACTCGATCACCAAGGGATCGATGTGGAGAAGTGTCACTCCGGCCAAATCTGAATCATCAAAAGCAATGCTCACAGCTTCATGGGGCTGTTTAGCCGGAGTGAGTTGATTTTGAGGGTCAGGATTCGACTGAATCGTATGCACCATGGAAGATATTGGCAGGCTGTATATCATGTGGATTACGCCGAGTGGAGGGGAATCCTGTCTTATGGCTATTGCTTTGGTTGAGTTGCCTTTTCGGATGTATTGTTGTAGCCGACCATCATGTACTAATTCCTCCAGGTGATCCTTCAATGCGTAACAACTCTCAGTATCATGGCTGTGATCGTTGTGATACTTGCACTGCCTATCCCGTCTTCTCGTTTTAGAAGGTCCCACCATCTTGGACGGCCATTTGAAGAACGAAAGGTGTTGGACTTTGGACATAACCGCGCTGATCGGCTCTGACAACTCTGTGTATTTCTTGTCGATGCACCTTGTACGCCTGCCATTGACTTGCAGTTGTTCATTTGCTCGGTGGGGGCATTGGTCGCTCGATCGGCGAGAATCCCGTCTCTTGTCCCGTTTAGCCCGATGCCGCAGTTCGGGGCTCTGAGGTGGTACAGAACTTATCGACTGAGCAATTTCAGAAGGGGCCGTCTTGTTGGCCACGTTTCTGGCTTTAACCCGCAAGGCGTCATCCTCCACTTTGCAGTATTCCTCGACTTTCTTCATCAACAACCAGATTGTTTTGGGGGGTCTTCTAGTCAAGAAGCTGCGGAGAGCACTGTTAGGATGAAAACCCATTTTGAAGGCGGTGATGGCCATGGAGTCGTTGCAAGCGTCATCAACAAGATTAAAGCACTCCCAGTAGCGTGCCGAATACGCTCTCGGTGTTTCTCTTGGCTGGATCTGCATTGCCCGGAGAGAGTCGGCCTGTTTCGGCTGGACCTCGTTGGTGATTAATCTGGCCCTAAAGGATTTCTGTAATTGATGGAAGCTCTTGATCGAAGCCGGCTCCAGTTTATAATACCACCTGACAGCCAATGGTCCCAAACTGCTGGGAAATATTCGGCACATGAGGGCCTCGTCGTCTGCATGCAATGTCATGGCTTGCTTGTAGTGACGGATGTGATCGGTGGGGTCTGATTTTCCATCATAGAGAGTGAACGACAGAGCTTTGAACTTTTTGGGCAGGACCACCCTTGCGATCCATCGTACAAAGGGATCGTGCTGGTCTTCTTCGTCTGAACTGTTTCTTTTTCGCTTATGCATTATACGTACACTCTCTTCAGAAGAACTGGTAGCTTCGAGTCGACCCTTATTTTTGGGCTCCGGGGATAATGAGTCAGAGTCATTGTCAGTGTCCTGTTGTTGGGCTCGAGGTCGTCGACCAGCTGCCCTCAGAGGTCGTTCCAGATCTTGGCGTATAGCTTGTTTGGACTTCGCTACTTCCAAGGCCAAATCCTGACGGAGACGTTCGTTCTTAACGATCATGTTCTCCAACTTCTGTTCGTTTTGCTTTGCTTACTCCATAATCGCTTGCATTGCCTCTTGTGCTGATGTCGAGGGTGAATCGAAGTTCAACGCCCTTCTTGCAATAATATTCTCTGGCCCAAGCATATTGCTTAGAGTGGTTTCATCTTGCGGTGTAGGGTGTAGGGTCGATAGTGACTGCCGGAGGATCTTCCGTCACGCCCGCCATGGATGTGCTTGAGTATTCCCACAGATAGCGCCAATTATGGGGAAGTGGTTTGGAAATACTCTTCTGATTCTAGGGGGCGCTCGTGATCTTCAACTAGTCACCTGAAAAGGAATAAACACTCCGGTCGAGGGTGCCGGAATTAGCACTCCGACCGGCAAGTCAGTCTCTACTCTCTAAATTACTTGTATTTTAAGTTAAGCGTAGTGGTTCTCACATACCTTTCTCTGACTGAAGATCTTGTATTTATAGTATTATCTTTGGGCCTTAGGGCCTGGCCCACCGCTGATCCTTTACATGTACTTCTACTCGGCCTTTGTTTTACTGGTTGGAATGCCGGCCATTTTATTCGGCTCTCCAATTGACTAGGATCAATGTCGAATAGAAGTTATGTTCCGGACCGGACTGGTCCATTTGTCTCTATTGATCCAAGTAAATTCGGCTCCCACAGTGATGTATCTTGGTATATAGCTGTTCAATTTCTAGAGAATACTAATGTTTTGTGTGTGTGTGTGTATAGTTGGAATGTATGATGAATTATGTGAATACTTATGTCTTTTTTTTTTTAATAATGATATACGAGTTCATTTTTTATACCCACTTTATAGACCCAGTGATGTGTCAAGAAGATGATTGGTTGATAATTATTATCTAATTATCAACCAGTCCTCTTCTTGACATATCACTGGACCTATAAAATAGGTATAACTTTTGGGCCTGAATAACTATTCTTTTTTTTTTTTAAATTTTTACAAAGATTTTGTTACAGTTTAATTTTGTAATATGATGGGTCTATTTTTTTTTTTTCCCATCTCTCTTAAGCTGTATTTGGATTTAGGATTTGAAGGGAATTTGTTGATTGAAAGGAAATGGGAACATTAAAAAGTTAACCCTTTTTATTTGATGACCTTTATTTTTTTTTGCTTTTAGTGAACTGTTTTTAATTTGGTTTTTTATTGAACTGCTATTTTAAAATGTTTAGGTTTCTCTCTCTTTAAAAAGAGTCCAGTTTATTTAGGTGCCGTTTGGTAACATTTACGTTTTCAGTTTTCTGTTTATATTTACAAAAATTTTAAAAACTCAAATAAAAACTTGTTTGGTGAATTTTTGATTTATAAATCAATGGTCTTAGTTTATAAATTTGGCCAAAAAATGAAAACACAAAAAATGAGTTTACGTTTTGAGTTTTGAGTTTTTCTTTTTTACCATCCAACACTAGCCACCACCCGCCACCATTTTCCACCACCGTCTTCCGCCACCACCACCCACCACCTACCCCCACCACCACCTGCCACCACCAGCCACCACCCATCCCTCGTCGCCGCCACCACCACCCACCACCTACTACCCACCTGCCACCCACCCGCCACCACCCACCACCCGCCACCACCATCCATCGCCCGCCACCACCACTCACTAGCCACCTATCACCACCCGCCACCACCAGCCACTTGTCACCTAACCGCCACCACGACCCGCCACCACCACTATCACCCACCACCCGCCACCACCACCATCACCCACCACCCACCACCGCCACCACCACCATCACCCACCACCACCACCCGCCACCACCACCCACCACTCGCCACCTACCCGTCACCACCACCCACCACTCGCCACCTACCCATCACCACCACCCACCCGCCACCATCCACCACCACCCGTCATCCGCAACCCATTTGTCACCACCACCACCACCACCTACCCCCACCACCACCTGCCACCACCAGCCACCACCCATCCTCGTCGCCGCCACCACCACCCACCACCTACTACCCACCTGCCACCCACCCGCCACCACCCACCACCCGCCACCACCATCCATCGCCCGCCACCACCACTCACTAGCCACCTATCACCACCCGCCACCACCAGCCACTGTCACCTAACCGCCACCACGACCCGCCACCACCACTATCACCCACCACCCGCCACCACCACCATCACCCACCACCACCACCCGCCACCACCACCATCACCCACCACCACCCACCACCCACCACCACCCCACCACTCGCCACCTACCCGTCACCACCACCCACCACTCGCCACCTACCCATCACCACCACCCACCCGCCACCATCCACCACCACCCGTCATCCGCAACCCATTTGTCACCACCACCACCACCACCACTACCCACTCGCTACCACCCACCACCCGCCACCGTTACTCACCCACCTACCACCACCACCCACCACCTACCCGCCACCACCACCACCCGCCACCCACACCCACCATCACCACTTTCTACCACCGTCTTCCACCGCCACCACCCACCGCTTGCCACCACTTTCCACTACCGTCTTCTACCACCATCACCCACCACCTGCCACCATTTTCCACCACCGTCTTCCACAACCACCACCCGCCATCATTTTCCACCACCGTTTTCCGCCGCCACCACTCGTCTCCACCCACCACCTGCCATCACTTGCCATTTCTTACTCTTTTTTATATTTTTAAATTTTTTTAAACATTTTGTCTAAACCAAACGCGTTTGTAGTTTATGTTTTTCTAAAAATAAACAAAAACCAGTTTATAAAATTTTTGTAAATATAAACTGAAAATGTAAACGTTACCAAACAGGCCCTTAGCTTTTTCAATTTTATTTTTGGAATTTTTCAAAAAAAAAAAAAAAGACTTTTTAGATGTTTATCAAGTCTTTTGAAAAAACTTCAACTTAT
>JAPPVO010006540.1:0-33982 GCA_030407325.1 Camellia japonica | reverse complement strand
ATTATTTAAATTAAAAAAATAGATACTAAAAAAAATTAATTAAACTATAAACATAAAAAGTGTAATTTACCCATACATTTTTTATACCAATCTCGATAGAGCTGGTAACAGTTAACATTTTCTTTCACATTAATAAATTAAAATTTCCGAATTTTTATATGTCAATTTCTACACTTGAAATTTGTGTGGACATAAGCCAAACTAGAGTAGGAGTGTAAAAATGGCCCGCGGCCCGTGGGCTTCCCCGCGGTTTGGGGTAGGCCCGGCCCGTTTAGGCCCGAGCCCCTGGGCTTGGGCCATCATTTTGAAGCCCAGCCTAACCCGTAGCCCCGCCCATCGGCCCGCTTAAAGCCCACTCAAGGCCCGGCTCGCCCGAGGTCCAATACCTTTTTTAGTGAAAAATAATAAAATTTTGATAGAAAAATTTAAAAAATAATAAAAAAAATGGTCAGGCCCGCCATGCTCGAGGCCAGGCCCAGGCCTAATTTTTTTGGCCCGTGAACCGGCCCAAGTTGGCCTGAATTTTAGCGGGAGCCCACGAGGCCCAACATGGACCGGGCCAGATTTACACTCCTAAACTAGAGTTTAGTTATGATTGATAAAATTGAAAACTTCCTTTGCATGTGAGTCATGTTTCATCATAGTTTGAAGCTAATTAATCTATTGAGCTTGGCTCAAAATTAGCCCAATAAACTTAAAGAGTAATAATATATAAATAAAAATAATAATAATTGTACTTGGGTTCTTATACTTTAAATTTAATTTCAGCTGTTTTTATCATTCAAATTGAAAGTTAAAATTAAAGAGTTTAGGACACTCATTAATTGTTTAAGGTATATACGTTAAAAAAAAAAAAAAAAAACAAAACAAAAAATAACAAAAATTTAAATGACAAAATGACTAAACTAAAACTACATCTAAAGTATAGAGATCAAACTATGTAAATTAGATAAATAAAAACCAAAGTGAAATTTGAGTCCAAATATAAAGATGAAAAGTGTGATCAACCCATAAAAAAAAGGGAGACTTATTTATAAGTTCTATTTCGGACACTTATGCTATGTTAAGTCCTGTGTAATTTCTTATAGAGTTTCAAGTCCTATTTAGATAGGAATGTATTCCACAAGATCCTATGAGTTGTAAATAAATGGTATTAATATACTATTATACACTATAATGGCAAAACCATATATAGGAAATTGAATGTTATCATAGAAAGTAACATTTTCACATCCAATTAAAAAAATAAAAAACCTTGTAAGTTTGCGAAACGTAACATGACATGTTACGTTACGTTTATGTTGGTGTCACGTTACGTTTATGTAGGTGTCACGTCACGTTACGTTTATATAAGTGTCACGTTACATTACGTTTATGTATGTGTCAAGTCACGTTACGTTTATGTAGGTGTCACGTCACGTTACGTTTATGTAATGTCCCATCTAATATGGTCACGTTACGTTACATTTATGTAGGTGTCACGTTACGTTTCGCAAACTTAATCTATGGTAACATTCAATTTCCTATATATGGTTTTACCATTATTTATGATATTAACAACTAATATTAAGGGTAAATGTGTCAACAAACTTCACACAGGACTTATGGGAACATAAGTTTTTTAGTAAGACCATATATAATATAAGTCTCCCTAATAAGACTTATAAATAATTTTTCCTAAAAAAATTTATATAAAATGATATGATAGATTTATATCTATCTGAGGAGTTTTTCATTTAAATTTCTATTTACATATATCATTTCCGATAAGGATATCAGCATGGATAAGGCTATATTAAAAGGGAAAAATCCAATTTGTCCCATCAAACTACTAATTTGAGCAGATACTCCTTAAATTATTGATATTAGTCCATTTTACTTAAATAGTAGGAGTCTATATTTTTTTATGGAATTTCAAACCGAAAAATCCAATTTGTCTCATCAAACTAGTTGTACCGCTATATTTTTTTAACCACTAATTTGAACAGTTAATCCTTAAATTATTGATATTAGTCCATTTTACTTAAATAGTTACCGCTCCTCTATGATCGCTGATCATGTTGCCTTATAGTTAGCTCCACTATACCAATACTTGCAGTTAGGCTTCCCTCATGATTTTGAATTTAAATGTGAGTAACCGTTGAAGCCACATCACTTTGCATCTCTTTGCTGATCCAGTACTACGCAGATCTTATGAAAACCAATACTAATTGCCACGCGTACGATCACGATCGAAGGTTTGAATTGTCTTCCCGTATTACCCTCAACCTACCACGTGTTGAACTGTGATTGGCTTTATACAAAATATGTAGCCAACATTACCCCCCGCACTAATATACCCTTGGTAATATTAGTGGATCAAGGTATTTTATCCACATTTTAGAACGTGCATGGGCTTTGCATTCTCCAGAAATGCAACCGTCATTCATCATCTGCATTAAATTCTCCTTTAATCCTTTGAGCATCCCACTTATTCCAGTATTCGAAAAGACTGATACATCTTTTATGGCTAAGCCAATCTTCTCTTACGTTGATCAAGCATACGAAGAGTTGTTCAATGATGCTGTTCTTCCTCGAAAGAACCTTCATGCCTTTATTGGCTACCTTTACCCACCTTCCTATATTCAAGTCATGGAAGCTTTTGCAAATTATCAATCTTTGGACTACGAACCTATGATCTACGATTCTTTAACCCAAAAGTTTGCAAATATGGATATTAGGAGCCCTTCTTCTAACCCAAAACCTTCTGCGTGGGATGAGGCTGCAGCTTCTTCTTCCTTTGGAGCTTCTAGTTGGAGAAGTTGGCCCGAACCTGAAGAATCGGAGTTAAGGGAGCGAGTTAATCATCATTTCGTCGAATTTGTTAACCCTCTAACTTTTCCTCCCTCTACTCGGAGCTCAGTGGTTTATCTATATGTATCCATTGACCGCCGCCGCAGTTTGGAGGACAATCTGCTCGTAGCATGGTACACATCCTCCATGCCTACGAAGATAGTACAAGCTACCCGACGTCCAAAAGAAGCACAAGGGTATAACCCATCGTTTTCAGCCCAAAAGGCAAAGCTTTGATCTTCTGACTGGCTTGATTGTGTTAACACCCCCCAGTTCCCTCCTTCTTTCGAGATGGAAACTTCTATACCTCCTCCTCCGTAAAATCCCCACCAGATAGAGAAACTGAGGCTTGCCCTCTTTGAGGACCAGGTTTTTCCCCCCTATAATCCTCCACCTCTCCCTACTCCAATTCAGCAAAAGCAAGCCCAACTTCTGCTTGGGCCTTTTCTCACTTGCCCTTCAACGTTCTTGAGGATGATGTTCCTCTCAAGAACTTTCGATGGGCCAGTGATGTTATGACCCAAGGTCATGTCCTCAACTCTATCGTCCAAGCAGAGCTCCAGATGTTTTTGGACCAACTCCCATTGCTTCTTCATTGGCACCAAACTTCTATGGCCACCACCCAGTCTTTGAACCAACTTTCAGCCCTTCGAGTTCATACCCAGTATGAAGCAGAGAACCTCATCAAAGAATATGATGACTTCAAGAATAAAAACTCTGCGTACTGAGATGACTTGGATATAGATGAGATGGAACAAGGGTTAAAAGAAAAAGAGTTTGAAATAAAGGCCGAAAAACTCTTTTGTCAAGTAAGAGCACACCAACCTCAGCAACCAAGCCTGGAGAAAATAGAAGATAGAATAAAAAAGGAACAGAAGTTTACTGACCATAGCTGGACCAAATTCCATGACCTTGTTATTTACTCTGTTCCTTACTTTTATGAGCTTGAATATGTGCCTAAGCAAGGCCTCTGATGTAATCATACTTATCTTAATAAAGCGGAGAGACCTTGTTTTGTTATTTGGTATGGTCTAATTTTACCCAGAACCAACAAAATTGTAGCTTCGAGATCATCAATTTTTCTCATCAAAACTTGACTCTCAATGAAATATTTGAAAATCAATTTTACTTCTCTCACCATATAGAAGTCTTCTTTCAGAATCAGAGCCTCGAACTTGACAATCTTGACCCTTAAAGCCTGCTTTAATCATATCCAACATATGGTTTTAAATTGACCAATTTTGCTTCGAACAACAGTCCATACTTTCAGAAATATGGAAGCCTCCTTTCAGGACTGCATTGTTTTATTCTAAAAGAGCAATCTCTTCTGTATATTATCAAACCTATTGGTTTGGAACTTAGAACAAACCATTTCTAACTTTGAGGGATTTCAAGTTTTGCTTCGAAGGATTTACTCTCACTAAGAAACCATAAAATAGGTTTTCAATCCTTTTGAAGTAAACAAATACTTGAGCATTCTTGCATCCTTAGGTGTGAAATGTACTTCGAAGTCGGCTTCCCAGTTTTGAAGCCGTTGTTATTTGACTTTGGCGCCAAAATCTGGTTTCAAAGCCAAATATTTTATTTTGAAGCTGACATCAGCATCTGAGATGTGTTTCCCTCCAAAAGTATCAATATTGAAGGAAACTCTTCGTATTTGTACTTTTAGTACTTCTTTATGAATTACACGATATATTTTTCAAACACCAAGGTTTTTAAAACCCTTTTTACTTCGTGCTCTGAACTCACTCGTTTGTTTAATACACAAACCTTCCCTTCTACGAAACCTCTCTTCCTTGCTACTCGTCACCAATGGATTCTTCTTCACTGAAAGTACCAACTAGCGAACGTATAAGCCCAACCATGGCTTTGAAAAGATGTATTGAAGAAGAGATTGCCAAATTTAAAGCTGATGGGTCAAGTACCATAGACAAACGCCTCTTTGTCCCTCGCCATAGCGACAAACAAGAATATGTCCTAGGTCCCATTTTTCGAGAAGCTCCCGCTCAACTTCCAGCTTTGTATCCTCGTTTGGAGGACCACTTTCTTCTCTATGAAGGGGGGCTCGACTGGGGAAATTGGAGAATGAATCGACCTCACCGTTGCTGGCCAACATTGAGGGTTAAGTGGAAGGAGTGGTATGACAGGGTTGTGCCTGCAAGAGAATGGGAGTTACAAGAACTTTGCATCCTCTATGCCCTTCGTCTTTCCAGGTTTATTATTCCTGAAGGCCCTTTTTCAATTCCTGCTGCTCTTTGTTTCTGAAACATGGCTTTTAACTTTTTCCGGTTTCGTTGTGGTATGATGGCTCCCACCGTTCTTGATATCTGCCATTTCTTAGGGCTTTCGCCCCTTGGTACCCCTTTTACACCCAGTTACCCAGATCTTTCAGTTAAATTTTCTCTTCCACCTTTGAATTCTTCCTTAGTGACTTCGTAAAGGTTGAAAACAAAAGGGTAGGCCCTGTGGGTGACCGAGAACTTTTCTCCTTTATTTTATATTGGTTATGCAAATTCCTTTTTTGTACATCATCTCAACGAATCATACCTGAATTTGCCCCACTTGCTAAGGCCCTTGTTTTGAAGAAACGAATAGCCTTGGCTCTTTATCTTCTAGGTCATGTTTATAGAGCCTGCTCCCAATTCTGTGAGAAGCCTCTTGATATCAACCAAGGAGGTCCCCTCTGGGTGCTTCAACTCTGGCTCTTTGCTTACTTTACTGATTTGCACCCCAAGTGCTTAAAATTCTTAGTTCAAGATCCAAGCACTTATGGAGAAAAATATGCCAGGATTGCCCTCTATCCCACTTCTTTTGCTCACTATCTTACTTTTTTCCATCAGCTCCTTGTTTCCCCAACTGCCACATTCTTCTCTCCCTTTGATGCCAATAAGGGGCCAATTTGGCTAAAGACATTCTTGGCTGATAAACAGTGTTCCATTCCATCGCACCATGACATGTGGGCTTCTATTTTGTTGCCAAGGGAACTTTTTATTGGCACTTTAAACCCTTGAGCTTATAAGTGCATATTTGAGGTATACTGCCCTTCCTAGTTTGCCAAGCAATTTGGGCTTACTCAAGGGATTCTCATTCCACTCTGCGGTCTCTCGAATGTCCATCTCACAGCTAGAGACCTAAAAGTACCCAAATCCAAACTAGAGGAGGCAACATTTAAACTGTTGAAGGATTTGAGTGAGTTCAAATTTGTCCCCTTCCTCTCCTCTGGCTTGGCTTTAAAGAGATTTCAAAATTGGTGGACAGCCAATATGGAAGTGCATTTAGCAATACATCCTCATGATTTACTGATAGAACTAGGTGTGCCTTCTAAGGCTAAACCAATAGCAGCTGGGAACATTCCCTCTCTTTCCACAGCTGCCAAGACTATTCCTGCAGCCTCACCCCCTCCTGCTAGAGTTACCAGAGTTGCTTCGAAAAAAGGTATGTATTTTCAGGTTTATTTTCTTTCAGACTTTTCTGTCTATTTCCTTTACATTCATACCTCTTGGTATAGGGTCTCCACAAGAAGAATCTCCTAAGAGACACTACAAGAAAAAACACTTTCGGCGACTAAAGTTTTAGTCGCCAAAAGTCCCATTTTTAGTCACCAATACTAATTTTTTCACTTTCCCCGACTAAAATCTTTAGTCGCCGCTGTGGTCGCCGAAAAATTGTCGCGAAAAGCTTTGGCGACTAAACATTTGTTAGTCGGCAATACATATGTCTTCGGCGACTAAATAATTAGTCGCCAATACTCCATTCCATTTTGGGAAATTCTACTTTTAGCGACTAAACCTTTAGTCGCCAATACTAATTTTTTTTTTTTTATTTATCTTTCGGCGACCAAAATGCATTAGTCGCCAATACTAGTTTTTCAAAAAAAAAAAAATTTGCCTCTGCTGGAGCTCCCAGGGCTCGAACCTGGGACGTCACAGCCAAACACGCCCCTGTACCTTCAGCAACACCTGTCCCCACTACGCCACTCACACATTTCATGATTGTTAATGCAACATTTAGTATTTATATACTATATTCACTGGTATATATAAAAATTGTATATAAAAATAAATTATTTTATTTAATATATTTCATGTAAAAAAATAAAATATTTACAAAAAAAATTGGGTAGCACTTTTGGCGACTAAATCTCAATTTTAGTCGCCAATTCTCCAATTTTTGGCTACTAATTTGTGTTTCTGTCGCTAAAACAAATGAGTCCCGCCTAAGGATTACACATTTGGCGACTAAACAGAACTTTTGTCGCCAAAACCTCAACTTTGGGCGACTAAAATGCATTTTAGTCGGCAAAACACTTGTAATGGGCGACTAAACTGCTTTTTAGTCGCCAAAACCATCACTTTTGGCTACTAAATGATTTTAGTCGCCAAAAACCGTGCCTTTTAGCTACTAAATGTTTTTCAGTCGCTAAAAGTGATATATTCGGCGACTAAACTGACCTTTAGTCGGTAAAAGTCCTATTTTCGGCGACCAAACTGCTTTAGTCGGCAAAAGTGCTGACGTTTGGCGACAAAACTGATTTTAGTCGCCATTTGTACGACTTTTAGCGACGAAAATAATTATTTTAGTCGCCAATGCTGCATTTTCTTGTAGTGAGAGCTGAAGCTCTAGCTATTCTCAAAGACAAACATCAGCAGAAAAAGAAAAGGAAGCTAATACTCACTCCTAAAGAGTCTGAGTCTCAGATTGAAGAGAGAGAGAGAGAGAGATTGAGAAAGAGCAGGAAATACCACTACAGAGAAAAAAGAGAAAGAAGATGACTGTCTCTCCTTCTGATTTGGTCGAAGACCCCACTCATGAGGCAGCTGTCAAAGCAGTAGAGGAGGAACACTCCAAAGAAATAATTGTTTTTCAAAGAGCTGAGAAAAGGCAACAGCAACAATTACTAAGGGATGAAGCAGCTGCCACTGATGCAACCCAAAGGGAAACAGTGAGAAAGCAACACATTGCCGAGCATTATTCCATCCGTAATTCTCCCGTTATTGCCACCACCTCCGAAACCAGTAATTTCCTTTCATGTCTCCACTTTTTTTTCCCAAATTGTTAATATTGAGACTTAACATTGTTTTGTACTTCTTCTTTTGCAGTGACAACTACTGTGCCTATCCTCCCAATAAGGACTGCTTCAGTTTCGGTTGAAGTTGAACAACCTCAAAATGTGGAGCCTATTCAGATAATACTCCCACTTTCTGGCCCTATATTTTCCATACCTTCTTGCGGCCAAGTATTCCTATATCTCTTTCTTTTGGCTTAACCCCATACTTCCCTCATTTATCTTTCAATCCTACTCAATTTGATTTCCCTTCAAACCTTGCTTCTCCTTCTCTTCCTAAGGAAATTTCAGCGGTAACATGATCTTTACTGATAACTGATTCCTATAGAGAGGGTATTGGTAACTCTCCAACTCATGGTCCATTATCTCTGCCTAGTTCCAGCACATCTTCCCTCGATCTATTGGTGGCCAGAACTATAGAGACTGCTAAAGATGCTCTACCCTTTTCTCCTATTCCTATGCAGTCATTTCTTCCTTCTACTAGAGCTCTTTCTACACCTTCCATGTCCATGGATGAGGTGGACATCTTCGAAGCTAGACTAGCTAGTCTCTTCGACATACCTTCCACCTCTCCAATGGCTAACAATGAGACTGAGCCATTAGTTTTGGCTGATTCTCTGCTAGAAATTTTTTAGAGTTCTTCCACCAGTAGTAAGACTTTCTTGCCTCTGATAGACTTGGACAGCTATCTGGAGCTGCTGACATCTTTTCGAGGATTCCTTTCGAAGCCTTACAAAGGCCTATAATAAGAAATGACTTCCTCCAGTGTTGCAAGATTGTTGAGCAATCCGGCATGACTGTCTCAGGTCATTTGTCTCAGGTGGCAGCCACCATCGATTTTTACATCAACATTTGCCATGCTACCAAGGCTGCAGAGGAGAAATTGGTGAGGGATCGGAGCTTTGTTTCCAAAGTACATACTGAGGTGTCAGAATTGAAGGAACAACATTCCTCTGTCTCCCAATTTCGAGCTCAACTATTGGAGAAGAAAACTCAACTTGAAGAGGAGTTATCAGCAGTCAACCAAGCCTTAGATCAAACTACCACCAAATTGCAGATTACTAATCAAGGACTGGTTGATCGAAAGTAGGAGATGGCTACAGCCATTCAGTTGTTCCCATCACTTCAGAATAGAGCATCTATTGTAAAAGAACAACTGAGACATTGTACTGACTTCTGGGCCAATCTATGGCTACATGTACTCAACTCTTTATGAAATAAAAATTCTTATTTATCATTTGAGTGTTCTCATGTTCTTTTATTTAACACTTATTCTATTCCTTGTGTTTCCTATACGGTTGGATAATAAGGTTTCAAATATTTGCCATTAATTTTCTTGGGATGTACATGTCCATTCAAAATTTTCAAATGATATGCTCCCATAGGCAAGACTCTATAAACTTGATACGGTCCTTCCCAGTTAGGTGACCATTTGCCAAACTTGTGACTTTTAATCCCTATTGGGAGTATTGTCTTCCATACCAAATCACCTTCATCAAAACTAATATGCTTGACTTTCTTATTATAGTTTTTGGCTGCTTTCTTCTTTTGGAAAAGAATGTTATTTAACTCCAGAATCCTAGCTTCATCTATACTTTCTAATTCCAAGCACATACTCTGATGGTATTGCTCAAGATCTAACTGGTCTTGGCATCTCACCCTCAAGGACTTAACATTAATTTCCACAGGTAGCACTGCATCATGCCCATATACTAAGGCATAAGGAGTGATTCCTGTGGTTGACCTTGGAGAAGTCCTATAAGCCCACAATACATCCAACAATAAGTTATGCCAATCCCTAGGATTATCTTCCACAACTTTCGGCATTCCTTTTTTCAAAGACTTATTGGATGATTCAGCTTGACGATTGGCTTGTGCATAATAGGGGGTGGAATTAACAACGCTAATTCCAAACTCTGCCACAAAAGACTTTACCATTTTCCCATCAAATACAGTCCCATTATCAACAGTTATAGTCTGTGGGATACCAAATCTATGGATTAATTCCTTAATGAATCCAATGACTTCAGTCTGATCTACAGCCTTGTATGGCTTAGCTTCGACCCACTTAGTGAAGTAATCAGTGGCCACTAAGATGAAACAATGATGCTTCGAAGAGGGTGGGTGTATTTTCCCCATCATATCCATGGCCCATCCTCTAAATGGCCAAGGCTTCACAACTGCATGCAGGTCAGTTATGGGCACGTGCTTATTATGCCATGCTTTTGGCATGCCTAGCAACCTCTTGCATATTCTATGCAGTTTTTAAGGATAGTTGGCCAATAGTAGGAATGCTTTCGAAGCAGCCATCTCATCTTCACACCAGGCTGATGAGCACTACAGATGCCTTCATGAACCTCAGCCATAGCTGTCAATGCTTCATTTGGGCCTAACCATTCCAACAATAACCCATCTCTCCCTCTTTTGTAGAGAGCATTACCATACATTATGTATTGCATAGACTGCAATCTAATTTTTCTGCTGGCTTTCGAAGATGGGCCAGCTAGATACTGCATTATTCGATGCCTCCAATCTTGTTCTTGTAAGTCATTACGATTGACTTCCAGGGCCATATTCCTTTTATTTAAGGGTGGTATTACTTTCTGATATGTTGTTTGGCTTATATCCCTTTGAGTATTATCCCTTCTCTTGAAATTCGAAGCTTTCTGAGCCACATCATTAGCTTTATTATTCAAGAATCTTAGGACATGAGTTACATTTGCTATCTGAAATTGAGAAAGCAGATGTAATGCAACAAAATAGTATGGCAACATACTTATACTTTGATATTTGAAAATCCCTTTTACCTTGTTAACTACCAATGAGAATCTCCAAATATGTCAACTGCATGAGCTTGTAATCCAATGAGTATTTCCAGTCCTATTATTAAGGCTTCATATTCAGCTTGATTATTGGAACAAGTAATTTCATCCACTCTGAAACCATGTGTGGTTTCTATTCCTTGTGGTGACTTAATTACTACACCAATTCCAGTTAAACCATTGGCTTTTGATCCATCGAACCACATTTGCCATGGTTCAACACTAGTCATACCAAGTTCCATTATCTCTTGGCTTTTTGTTTGACATGGATGGTCTGCTAAAAAATTAGCTAAAACTTGTCCTTTTACTGCCTTTTGGGGAACATATTCTAGATGAAATTCTTATAAAGCTAGTATCCATTTGCCAATTCTTCCCCCCAACATGGGTCTAGATAACATATATTTAACCAAATCTATGGTTGCAATTACCAAGACAGTTGTAGGCAAAAGATAGTATCTTAATCTCATTGTAGCAAAATACAATGCAAGGCACAACTTTTCTACAGCTGAGTATTTACATTCACAAGAATTTAGAAACCTACTAAGATAATAAACAACTTGCTCCTTGCCTTCTTCATTGTCTTGGGCTAAGAAAACTCCTAATGAATCCTCTGTTGCAGCTATGTACAACTTCAAGGGCTTATCACCCTTTGGTGGCATCAGCACTGGAGGGTTGGCCAAGTAGGCTTTGATTCCTTTGAAAGCAGTTTCATGCTCTGCTGTCCACACAAACTCCCATTCATCTTTTAGCCTTAACAAGGAAGAAAATACTTTAGTTTTCCCTACAGTATTAGAAATGAATCTTCGAAGAAAATTAACCTGTCCAAGGAACTTTTGTAATTCTTTCTTACTTGATGGAGGTCTGGCTTCAACGATGGCTTTAGCTTTATTCTGGTCAATCTGTATTCCTTTTTTGTGTACTACATAGCCCAAGAAGTTTCCAGATGATACGCCAAAAGCACATTTAAGAGGATTGAGCTTCAACTTAAACTTTCTCATTCTTTCAAAAGCTACTTCAAAGTGAAACAAATGTTCCTCCATGGATTGGGATTTCACTACAATGTCATCAATATAACACTCTAAATACCCTCTAATGAGGTCATGAAAGATAGTGTTCATAGCCCTCTGATATGTAGCCCTAGCATTCTTCAGGCCAAATGGCATTTTAACCCATTCGAAGGTGCCAATATTCCCAGGACATCTGAATGTTGTCTTGTGGACATCCTCCTCTGCAATGCAGATTTGGTTATAATGAGAGTGCCTATCCATCATTGACAAAATTTGATGCCCTGTTGAACTGTCTACCAACAAATCTACTATAGGCATATGATAGTCATCTTTTGGAGTTGCTAGATTCAAGTTTCTGAAATCGATGCATACCCTCATTTTACCATTCTTCTTAACTACAGGCACGATATTGGATAGCCATTCAACGTACCTGGCTGTCCTAATAAAGCCTGCCTTGAGGAGTCTAAGAATTTCCTCCTTAACTTTCTGAATCACTTCTGGACTCATTCTTCTTGGTTTTTGTTTGTATGGCTTGAAATTAGGCCTCATAGGGAACCTATGTTCTACTAATGACCTATCCAATTCTGGTAGTTCATTATAAGACCATGCAAAATAATCTTTATATTTCTTCAAAACAACCAACAACTGGTCTCTGTCAACAGCATTCAACCAAGCACTTATATAGGTGGGCTGTTGTATAGAACCTTCCCCTAAATTTACTTCTTTCAAGGGGTCTTGTATCTGAGAACTTACCGATGCTTCTTCTTTGATTCCTTTTGACCTCGAAGCAATCTCCTTGCTTTGTTCTGCTACCAGTTTCTTTGATTCAACATCTTTACCCTCCTCCTCATAGACAAAGTCTGTCCACAAGGCTTCTTCCTCCTGTATTTCCTGGACTTTTGTTTCAATGTCCAAAGCATAATATTTATCTAAGGCCAAAAATCTGACCTGTTGCTGTTCCTTCTTACAACCAATCATCATGGCTTCTTTCTCCTGCTCTTTCTGGACTATTGATTTTGCATCCAATACTGAGAACTTAATTAGAGCCAAAGACCTGGCTTCTTGGGTTTCATGTCTTTGCCTACAACCAGGCATCATTGTCATCTTTAACGATAAACTCTTCATCAGCACTCTCCTGGACCAAGTGCTTTAGATGTGCAAATTCTTCATCAGCCGTCACTTCGGATGATCCATCAGGTTTTCTCAGTATACTAAGTGGTGCCACTCCTTCAGTATATAATTTGGCCTCTGCGAAATCTGCACAAGCTATGAAGGGTTAGGGATCTGCATTGATCTCCTCTGTCTCTCCATTGCACAAGGCCATCATGATTTTTTGATGTAAAGAGAAAGGCACACATTTGTTGGTGTGAATCCAATCTCTTCCAAGTAAAGCATTATACTTAGCATTGTTGTGATAATGAAGAATGCTATCATGCAGTCCCTAGTTTCCATACTCAGGTTGATGGGCAAAATACCTTAGGCCTTCTGTTTGTCTCCAGCGAAACCAATAATGGCTGTACTGGTTGGGATTAGTCTGGGGTTCTTCTTTCCTAGTTTCTTCAACGAAGATTTTGGAAGCAGGTTTACTGCTGCCCCGTTATCCACCAACACCCGATTCATCTGTATTCCATCGAAGAAGGCTTTGATATACAAGGGTTTGACATGTTGTGTCATGGACGTCATGGGATACTCAAAAGGGTATGAGAGGTTAATACTTACCTCTTCCTTACTCTCGTCTTCAGTTTCCATTGGTGTGGCTACTTCGGATTCGTCTTGCACCATACTTACTTGTGAGTCTTCACTGGAGACTGGAATTGGGTCAATCTCCAGACCTTGGTTTTCATCTTCAGCTTGAAACTCCTGTGGTAATATAAGCACCATATTCACTGACACCGGAGGAAACGAGCCAAATTGGACAACTGGCTGTACCTGCTTTCCCTCTTGGTCAACTTGTTCAATTACTTCAGAAGCGTCCTCCATGCTGCATTCTGGCACTTCTGTATTAGTAACTTCCTTCGAATGGTCTGTTTTTGTTGGTTTTTCAACCAAAAATGTCATTTCAGCCATGAAGGTTTCAAACATTTCTTCATCAACCATCCCCTTCTTTTGGCCTGGGACGACTTCATCTTCTATCTCACTATCACTTTCCATCAAAGCTTTTTCCAATCCTACCAAGCTGGATCTTTCCTTGGCCTTTAGTTCGGAATGAACTTTGGCCAACTGCTCCCTGCTACAACTCCTTTTGTCTAGAGAGTCGATTTTAGATTATGGTCTAACTTTGAATCTTCTTTCCTTCTGCCTGGCTCTTTAGCTGAACCAATGAAGAACTTTCTCCACCTTCTTTCAGATCCTTCTGGTATTGAGTGTACCTTCGTTGGATCTTTCTTCTTTGGGACCTAGAAATCACTGGAACCATATTTGGTTCTTTTGTTTTCGGGTGCTTAAGCAATACCCAATTGTTTGGAGCCACCAAAGGAGGTTTGACCATCCTACCTTGGTTTCCAACAACATTTCTTTGGGTAGACATCTCCCTAGGTTTGTTCTGCATGATAAACCAATCTGGAACTCCAGGTACCCACGAACCTACTAACCCAGCTATTGAACTGTTTCTTTCTTCCTTCGAAGCCATTTGAAGCTGGCTGTGAAGGCCACTACTTGGCCCTGACTCCCTGTTTTGGGCCTAACTCAGGCCTTTGATGAAGGTGGCCACTTTCGTCCTGCGTGAGGCTGGTCTAGGAGGCCAATCTCTGGCTTTGATCCTATAAACTAAACCCTTCTCTGGTCTCCTTTCAGGATGATCGCTCTCCATTCTGTAATAATTAGGTGGTCTGGACTCATATAAAGGCCTCTTGCCTTTAGAATGCATTCTAGTGGCTGTTGGCTCAGCCATTAATGGTTGCTGCCTAATACTAGTTGGATATGACCTTTTGTTATAAGCACTGGTTGGTTTAGGATGCCTCTGCACATCCTTGTAATATTGCTTCCCATCAATTGGAAGCCCTTTCAACCACTTGTAGCTCAGCCTGCATCTGGGACACATTCTTTGTATGACAGCTGCTTCTAAAGAATCGTCATCCAGTGCTTCTTCATCAGAGTCTTCCCTCTGGTCTGAGAAACCTTGTCCAATAGCTGGCAGATTTCCAGTGTCTTTCTTGACAGTTGTCTGGCTGGCAACATGTATCTGCACATTAACTTCTTCCAATTCTTTTAAGGACAAGTTTTGGAAGTCTGGCATAATAACATTGGCTACCACCTCTCCAATTTCCAGGAATGGATTAGTATCAATCCCCGTGGCCTTTTCTGCTTTAGCTGGGATTTTTAAACTCCCCTTTCGAATCTGCTCTTGGATCCTGTCTCGAAAAACAATGCAGTTTTTAGTTGAGTGAGACTAAGAATTACGCCATTTACAATACACTTTTCCTTTAAGTTCCTCTGGAGACGAAATTTTGACTCCTTTTGGTAACTTCAAAAAATTTGCAGCAAGCAAACGAAAAAATGTCATCTGCCTTTGTTAAGTTGAAAAAGTATTTCCTATGAAGGTCTTTCTTTTTAAACTGCTGATCAATTATTGTATCTTTATGAATTAATGCCTCACAAATCACAGGTTCTTTCCCTAAAATCTCTGCTGCATCAATCTCATAATTAGGATCTCTGTAATACGTCTTGTACGATGCATTACTTCGATCTTGTTCTTCTTCTAGTAATGCTTCATACCTAGACACCTTATAGGTTAATTCCACTAAGTCTCTAAACTCAATTGAGTCAAACTTCTTTTGAAGCCTAAACTCTAAACCATTTTTAGCCAATCTCACAAATTCAGGCTCTTATAAGATGATCTTATATTTATTTTGTGCTCTTTTAAATCTGGCAATAAACTGAGTAGCCTTCTCATTAGGCCTTTGACTCAATCTTGCCAAGTCTGCCATGGAAACCTCTGGCTCTGTTTGGAAGAATTGGGCATGAAATGCCTCTTCCATTTGTTGCCAAGTGTAGACACCCCATTTTGACCGACCTTAAGACTCAGATGTCACCGATTGAGCGCTCGGTGATGTTGCATATTGTGCTCGTTCAGAAGTCTCAGAGTCGCGGCCGTGCGCCCTGCCTCCGGACTTCCGAACTCTCTTCTGTGCCTTGCCTCGGTTTGCGAACCAGACTCGGTTTTCTCTATTTTCTTTCCTGAGGGGAGGGAGAGGTCCCGTAGACCGTCTCTCAGTGGCCGTGGGCTACATTTCGTGCCCGTAGGCCATTTTGCCCATTTCGGAGCCCGGTCCCCGGTTTTCGGAGCCGTCAGGCCGTGTGCCTCGGTTCGGGACCACCCAACCATCTCCGATTCCTCCAGTTCTTGGCATGCATCTCATTTAGTCCCTAACGAGGGACACTGGGGTCTTAGATACCCACTTCGTGGCCAAACACCACTTTCGGTGCTTAACGGCCGATTTTCGGGACCTCGAACTGCGTGTTTTGGCCCCCGAGCATTCGTTTTGCATCGGTTTTTGTTCATTTTTGGCAGGTACCTCTGTTTTATCCCCAGGAGGATCACTGGAGGGTGGGAGGCCAGCAATTGTCTCAGCAACCAGTTATGCTCCTCCGGCACCCCCCGGCGCCCGTTTTTCTCACTTCCGGGCTAATGTTGAACACCCTAGGGCCATTTTCACATATTTGTGTTGTACACACATGAGAGGATCCTAAAAACACATGGCCGGCCAGTAATTCTTTTGTCCATTTTGAAACCTCTTTGAAAGTGGATCCGGAAGGAGAAAAGTCTGCGCGGCTTCACCGAAACGGGCGTAACTCTTTGCACAAGAGGAATTAAAATATGAGGCCACCACCATTGGAAAGCTTACTTCCGGGGCTTCATTTTGCACTCAAGAATCTCCTAAGTCCAAATCCGGGGGGAGGAGATATGGTTGGTTGAAGTCCGGTTGGACTGAATCTGCGCGGCTTTACGGAAACTGGCATAACTTTTCTACAGGAGGAATTTTAATGCAAGGTTTGCGGCATTGGAAAGCTAACTTCTGGGGCTTCATCCTAGGGGGTGGCCGGCCATTTTTCTCCTGTTGACTGGCCGGCCGGCCACCTTTTCCAGCGGCCGGCCACTTACCAAAAAAAGTGACTTTTTCTTTTCTAGCTGGCCATTTTCCTCTCCCTCAGTGTATTCCAGCTGTGCCAGCTGATTTCCAATTGGACCATCCTCCATACACGTATATGGAGGATTAGAGAGGTCTTGGAGATATTTTTGATGCCTCTCCTCTATAAAGGAGAGGCTTGGCTTCTTGGATGGGGGTTGGACATTGTTAGACACATTTTGGGAGAGTTCCATACCTTCCACCTTCCATTTTCTCTCCATTTCCAAGCTCCAAAGTCATTTTCTTGCACCATTTCTACATCAACCCCTAGCACAAGACCCCCACATTCCATTCCAACACTTGGAGCTGATTTCCAGCAGCTAAGAGGCAGCAATTTGTCCAAGAAGGCAGCCAAGTATTGGTCTACAAGGGTAAGTCCATTTCCCCTCTTTTTGGTCTCATTTTTGCAACATTTCTTAGCCTCTTTGCTTGCTGTTTTGAGCTCCGACCAAAACTAAAAGTAGTGTTTTTTTGAGCTCTTCTTCACCTTTCATTAAGGGCTCAACCCTGTTTGATCCCTCCATTTGGTACTTTCTTCAATACCCCTTGGTATGTCACATTTTTGCATGAAATTTCTAGCCTGTGTGTGATCTGTTTTCGAGCATAAGGTAAACTGTGAGTGGACCTATTTTGAGCCCCTCTTAAACATTGAAGAAGGGCTCAACCCTGTTTGGCCTCTCTATCATGCACTTGCTTCATAATCTCTCATATTTACCGTAAATTTGCATGATTTGTTTGACCTACATGTAGTCTGTTTTGGAGCATGTCATGAACTGTAGAGCTTATTTTGTGTCCCTCTACAACATTGTATAAGGGATCAACCTTGTTGGGGGTCCCTATGTTATACTTGTCTTATATCCCTCTTTGGCCCCCATTCTTGCATGCTTTTTTAAGCTTATCTAGCTTCTGTTTAAGGCCATAATCAGAACTGTAAAGAGTCATATTTTGATCTTCTTGACATATTTAATTAAGGGTCTTTACTGGTTGATGAATTTGGGGTACCTCATGTTATAGCCTTGTGTATCCTAGTTCTTGCATGATATTTTAGCATGTTTCATACTGATTTGGGGGATGTCATCTACTGTAAATGTTCATATTTTTAGCCCCTCATCAGTGTTGTAGAAGGGTACTTTTCCATTTGGGCATTGCATGTATCACTTGCTTCAATACCCCTCTCTTGGCCCGTATTTTTGCATGCTATTGTTGCCCTATCTATGCTTGCACTTTGGCCTTGTTCTAGAGTAAAAAATGCTATTTTGGGGGCTGCCTTGCTACTATTTGCATGTCATGTACCAATCATGCATGTTAGTATGGCTGTAGGCCATTTCGGGTGCTTAATATCGCATTTCGGGATCATTCCGTGCATTCGGTGTCATTTCCCCACCTTTCGGGACTGTTTTGCGTCATTTGTGAGTGCTGAAATTCCATTTTGCATTTTGCATATCATTTTAGCTTCATGCCATTGCCTCGGTTTGCGCGCCCGTGGGCACGCATTTCGAGGCACTTATTTTTATCCATCGGCCTCTTATGTGAGTGTGGCTGGGGCTCACTCATGTTAGTGTAAGTCCATTTTGCATTCTGTATGCCATTTTAGCATCATTGCATGCCTTAGGGCCATCGTCTCGGTTTGCGTGCCCGTCGGCACGCATTTCGAGACATCTCATTTTAGTCTCATTACATATCATTTCCATGTCATTTCATGCCTTAGGGCCATCGCCTCGGTTTGCGCGTCCGTGTGCACGCATTTCTAGGCGCTTCTTTTTTATCCGACGGCCTCTTATGTGAGTGTGGCTGAGGCTCTCTCATTTAGTATAAGTCCAATTTGCATTTGGAGTGTCTTTCATGCCATATGCCATTGCCTCGGTTTGCGTGCCCGTGTGCACGAATTTCGAGGCACTTCATTTTTCATCTCACGGCCTCTTATGTGAGTGTAGCTGAGGCTCACTCATGTTAGTGTAAGTCCATTTTGCATTCTGTATGTCATTTTAGTCTCATCGCATTGCGTATGCCATTGCCTCGGTTTGCGTGCCCGTGTGTACGCATTTCGAGGCACTTCATTCTCATTTTCATCTCACGGCCTCTTATGTGAGTGTGGCTGAGGCTCTCTCATGTTGGTGTAAGCCCATATTGCATCGCATATCTCATTTTAGTCCTGTTGCATTCGTATGCCTTTTCCGGTTTGCATGCCCGTGGGCACGTATTTCGAGACATCTCATTTTAGTCTCATTGCATGTCATTTTCGTATGCCATTCCATGCCTTAGGATCACCGCCTCGGTTTGCGCGCCGTGTGGCGCGCGTTTCGAGGCATTTCATTTTCATAGCATTGTGCATGTTAGGATTGTATTTTAGTTGCATCCATGCATATCATGCATATTGCATCGTGTCGGGATAGGAGTTAGCCTGGGCACGGGAAACGAGGCACGTTTCGTACTCCGAGTGACGGAACAGGTCTCAATTCCCAAGTCACCGACACTTCGGATTACCCATGATGGAGTTAGGTTTTGTTGTAACATTCATCTGCATTCATCCTATATTGAGTTGTGCAATCCGACTCCTCAGCCATCATGCATCGAGATGCGTGATTGGTGGCACGAGGATCGAGGCATGCATATATTTGTGAAATACATTGCTATGCCCCTTTCCTGCTCTCTGTTGCAGCAAAATAGAGAATCAGTAACTTTTCGGAGTCTGGGGCGCATTTCGAGAAACATTGCAAACAGAGGCTAAATTGGGCATCCCAGTGGATTTCTGCGCAAAGGCAGTCTGCATACATCATTCATCAGAATCACGGCAGTCCCTGGCTTGCATGCCAGTTTAAAACTTTCTTAGTTAATTTGTTAATTAATTAGGAATCTATATTATTCGGACTGTAATTTCGGACTGTATTATTCTTTTATTCGGACTGTATTATCTATTCGGACCCTCTGCGCGAGGGCATAATTGTAATAAGTGTGGGTGAGTGTGATGTATGTCTTCCAACCCCACGTCTTTCTCCCTTTTATTTACCCGCTTATGATGGTTAGACATAGGGCATATTTCAATTAGCATACAGTATGACAGCATGTTTGCATCATTCATCTGTTTTGCACGCACCGGGCTCGGCACATCATACAAACTGCATTTGTATTTCAATTCCAAATTGAATACTTGTTAGCTGTGCATTTCATACGCCATTTAGAATAGCCGAGCCTGCTATAGTTGCATTTTTGCATGTGTTGCATTAGGCATTTCAGCATAATTAGGATCATGCATGATTTCTAATCAATTTTCTGTTTTTTGGCTCGGAGTACTCGGTGAGTTTTATGCTTTAGCATCCTTGCATGATGCGTGTGAGTGATTGCCATGAATAGCATGCTTGCCATGAGGCTATATGCTTATGTGATATAACTGCCTTGAATGCCTGTGGGTGGAGGCTGAGTTACTTGGATTGGACAATTCATCAAATGTTTGTTTTAAGCCCACTAGATAGTGGCAAAATCATGTTTTCTAAGCCCACCTGAGGGTGGCAAATCCGCGTCTTAGCCTACCTGCGGTAGCACCATCAAACCATTTTCAAACAAACAAACATGAAATGTTTTGTTCCAATTCAGGCGACCCAGTCTATACTTGTTTGCTGCGAGCATCACATAGTAACCTAGGCTAATAACCGGAATAAGAGCATACAATGTTTTCAAAAACAGATATCATGGTTAGTAGAGGCCGGTCTTTGACCGGGCGAGCGGGGGTGCTCACGAAGTGACCTTCCCCAATCGTACCCAAGTTCCCGAGCCGAGGCAACTTTGGTGATGACGGACACGTGGCCTTGGCACCGAGTCAGGGTTTCCTAAATTTCCCATTAAAAAATATTTAGGTGGCGACTCTGTATCTGGCGAAGCAGTCCATGTTTGGCACTTCTTTAAAAAATCTGTTTTCAAAACGATTTGCCGGATTTGGACTCTTTGGTTCAAGATTAAGAACCGTGACACGAAAACGAGTCCGAGCTGTAGCGAGGTCCCCCGCGGGCTTGTTACAGTTTCTGGCGACTCCGCTGGGGACTTAGAGAACTTGACTCGAACTCATGATATCTGTGTTTGACTACACTTGTGTGTTTCTTTGCATTGCATTTGCATTGGTGCGCCTAGGACACCGTGTTTGCCATATGCCATTCCGAACGATTTGCCGGAGGCTTGTCTTGTCAAGGCATGTCCATAAGGCTGATCGGCTCTGGGCTCTGACAGCATGGGAACACAAACCCCGGTTTTACCGGGGCACCCTTTTTGACCATTCGACCTAGTGCATATTCGGATCCATAGTGACCATTCCAAACTAGGACAGGTTGCTTACCCGTTTATAGGTTGTTTGAAGCCGCTGCGTGCGTAGTGAAAACCCTAGCTCCTGACAAAATAGGACAGGGAAACCCTACCCCAACATAGGATGTTTGGCTCTCACTTATCTGTTATGTGCTGTTAGAGTGCGTCTCTACAGGAATGCATGTATCAGTTTGCAAGTTTGGGCATCGGGCTGCGGGCACCAGTATCGGTATTTAGGAATCATATCTGGGGGTATCAGATTCAGTTTTGAGGCAGAATTTGGAGAATTGATGGGGCAGAATTCAGTAGAGGGCACAGTCATCCTGCTAGGCCCGTATCTGTTTTGGTAAAAATCAGGCTGAGATGCTGCATGTTTTCTCTTTTGCTAGGTAGTCCTAGAACCATAGCTTCAGAAGGCTCTGAAATCTCCCGAGTACATTGGACTAGTGCTGATAGACTTTGTTAGGTCAGAGATTCAATTCAAGGGCAACCAGTGTTCTTTCGCTGAGGCAAGGCAAAGAAGGGCCAGGCAGGGCTCATTGGTTCATCTGATCTGACAGTCACCAGTCACATCATCAGTAGACCCGTGATGGCACAGGGTTCGGAAGAATTTGTGGCCGTGATAACAGCGCTAAATCAGGGAACTGCCATGCAGGCTGAGACCAGTATTGAAACGCAGCGCCCATCTGGGGCATCTGCCTCACATCCAGCTTTGGGACCCCAGCCGAACTTTGACCCAATTCCGCCAACTGAAGATTTGCAGGGTCCGGATCCTCGAGAAGGGTTAGCTCAAGCCCAAGTTTTCAGACCCCTGGTGCAGCCTAATGAGAGGCTTTATCCCCTTGATGCTAATGACCTCGATCTGACCGCAGTGAAAATTGCGAACCTTGAGAAGCAATTCAAAAAGGCACAAGGCCTTAACTTCATTCCCGACATTGAGGATGGGCACACTGAGTCTGCCGTCCGGCTCCCAGACAGATTCAAAATGCCACATATTGACCGTTTCGACGGGTCTGGGGATCCAATGGTACATATCCGACTTTTCTTGGATGTCCTAAAGCCGATGGGTCTGACTAAACCACAGAAACTCTCTCTGTATGGAAGAACTCTGTCCGGTGTAGCAGCCACTTGGTACGCTAAGTTGGAGGACAAAGTGAAGCAAAACTGGGAAGAATTGGCTGAGGCCTTTGTCGATCAATATTCCTACAATACCCAAGTTGAAATGACCATCCAAGAGCTTGAAGCAACCCGCCAAAACCCAAAAGAGCCTTTTGTGGAATTTGTTACAAGGTGGAGAGCAAAGGCAGCACAGATGACAGATCGCCGCCCTTCTGAGAGGGATCAAGTGCAGATGATGGTGCGGAACCTCGAGCATGATATGTTGCAGAAATTGATAGTCGCTCCGCTATTCACTTTCAAGAGTTTGCATGAACTGGGGGTCCAGGTCGAGAATGCGTTCAACAGCGGGATCATTCCCAGAACAAGTGAACCGACAAGGAGGGTGATTTCAAAGAATACCAATGTCGGAAGTAGCACTATTCCCGAACCCACTGAAATCAATACAGTCGTCACAGCTAACCCTTTTGCCAAACCAAGCCTACGACCAGCCAGCCCAGCCCAAGCTCAGGGCAGAACTTTCACCCCTCTCTATATGAGCCTGACTAGCGCACTAAAACTCCTGATGGAAAGAGGACATCTCAAACCCCTCGATCCTTAACCTCTTCCCAACCCACTCCCAGCCAGACATAACCCCTCCAAGTACTGTATGTACCATCAGCAGCGCGGTCATGGCACCGACCGTTGCTACCGCCTTCGTCATGAGGTCCAAAATCTCATCGATAACCGGACGATAGCTCCACCTTCAGACCCCAATGACCAAACATTTCCCACCTACCTCAATCTCATCCATACATTGCCATCCACCTATGACCCCAGCATATACATCACCCCGGCCCATCTACCCAAGCCTGAGGTGTTTATCCCAGAAAGCACGGACTTATGCATGATGGGTGCACCTGAACCTCAATCGTCTCAACCCCGAGAACCCACTACTTCTGAGTTGATGGGAATGATAAAAGATCTTCAAAGAACTGTGATAGATCTGGCCTCCGGGACATTGGCTCCGTCATCAACCATATCACATACCAGGGAGTTCGTGTCAAAAGGCTCCCCAGTCTTGGAACGGGCTGTATTTGAGGAATGCCAATCCCTTGGCAAGGTGGAGGCAAGTGGAAAGAACAAGATAGGGGCGGACATGGATCCCCATGAACATCTTCTGCTGGCGGTTGAGGCTTTGAAAGCCGAGGGACTGAACAAAGAGCAAGTGCTCGCAGTTGTTGCAAAAACTGTGGACGGCATTTTCGCCACTCAAGTTGGGGGCAGTTTGAATCAAGGGGCAAGCCGGGAGAAGGGCCGATATACCAAGGCAGTCCTGTTAGCTCTAATCCACCATTCAGAAGAGATCAGCAAACCAGGCCAGCACCTGCCAATCCCTTGCGGGTGCACCCAGCAAAAATCCACAAAGCCTTGAAGTACCAACCCCGAGGTCAAAGGGTCTTCCATGCCCTCCACATGCCTTTATCCAAAGCTTTCCAAATCCTTGTTGGACAAGGCCATCTCAAACCCCTTGAGCCTCGGCCTCTCCCGAACCCTCTTCCGGCTACGCATGATGCTACCCAGTACTGCGCATACCATCAGCAAACTGGCCATACTACCAACAACTGCTTCCGTCTTCGCCATGAAGTACAGGATCTATTTGATAACGGGGTCATCCTCCTGCTGAGCTCAGCAAAGTCTATCGGCACTGGGTCAGTGAACTTGGGGGATAATGTGATTATGTGATCGAGGGATGAACCACCTGCGGATGGCGCTCAGATTACTCCAGCTGTGGTGGATGGCATGCACTGTTTTGAGCAATGTACAAGTGCTGTTAATTTTGCATTCTGACTTGGGTATTGGGTCAGTTTGTTGTTTGGTTTGTCCTTTTGTTTTGAGTCAGTCCTTTTGTTTTGGGTCTGTCTTGTTGTATCGAGTCAGTCCTATTGTATGGGAGTCGGGTGATTCCGGGGGTGTTACCTCGGGCGTCACCATTTTGTTTCGTGTTTGTCTTTTTGTTTTGTTTTGAATCTTTTGTCTTTGCCAGGGAGCCAGTTATGCCAACAGATTTTGAATGAAACAGCAGTGATTTTCACGCTCTCACATTTGCTTCTGCCGTGTGCTAGTTGTACCGGGATTTGAATGAAATGGCAGTGCATTCCACCTGCTCTCTTGTGCCTTGAAGTCATTGTAATGACCTGTGTTTTTCAAAACTTTTTGAACACTGCGGTGAAAACAAAGAGGGAGGAATTCCTCGGGATTTACAAAAACTTTGATCAAACTGAGAGAAAGAGAGGCGTGCTAAGCCCTTAATGAATGAAATCATGCTTGTTGGAGTGAGTACTGAGAAGGACCCTGGCTTTGATGACTGGTTTCACACTATCTTCAGCGCGAGCGATTTGTCGCTTTCTTAAAAATTTTCAAAAACAAAATGTTTTGCGCAATCCTGCGAAGACTTGTGTGGAGTCGCTCTTGAGATTGTGCAGCCTAGGATCGCTCTCAGCCTCGAGACTCAACCCCTTTTGCTTCCAAACCTTGAACTTGAATTCAGAAGGTTCAACGGTCAACTATGATGTGAGGCCTGTGTGGCCAGATTTGAAGCAGCTCTCGAACAAGAAGCACCAAAGTCAGATCAAGAAGATCAGACCTCATCGGAAGAAGCTTGCGAAGCTAAATCAGAAGCACCCCTCGAACTAGGGGCAAAAATGTCCGATACGCTCGAAGAGCCGAAGATGGATCTTCTGCGAATCAATACAGCAGTCATTTTCCGGGATTCAGATGACTTCAGGATCTCAAAACCATTTGGCATGGACCAGCTACATTTTTACCCTTTGAGAGGCTCGCTGGGCCGAAAACCCGAAAGGGCGACCCAGGCAAAAGTTAGAGCAAGACAAACAAATATATACAAAAAATACAAAAAGAAAAAAAGAGAAGAATGAAAAAAAAAAGAAATAAAGAAAAAAAAAGAAAAATGCAAAAAAAAAAAAGAAGAGAAAAGAAAAGAAAAGAAAAAATGAAATGAAAAGAAAAGAAAAACAAAGCTCGCAAGGTTGACAACCTGCAACAGGCGCCTTGGCAAAAGTTAGAGCATAAAAAGGAGAGGTTAAATACCGAGTGTACCCTAACCCCGAACTACGTAAGGCTTGATTCCCATCTTTGGGATACGTAGGCAACTTCATTCTGAAGTCCAGCCGCAAAACACTTCAAATTCGATTATGACCATGTGATGGTTCTGATCATCTTCGCCTTCTCTGTATCCGAGAGTCTGGTTGTGTTCGTCGCTCCGAGGGCTGACTACAATGCGCTGCGGCACCATCCAAACAAGGGGCAACTTTCCGTTGCCATTCAATGCGCTGCAATGCCGTTCAAACAAGGGGCAACTTTCCGTTGCCATGCAGCTCTCTTCAAGCACGGGTGTAGACACCCCATTTTTGACCGACCTTAAGACTCAGACGTCACCGATTGAGCGCTCGGTGATGTTGCATACTGTGCTCGTTCAGAAGTCTCAGAGTCGCGGCCGTGTGCCCTGCCTCCGGACTTCCGAACTCTCTTCTGTGCCTTGTCTCGGTTTGCGAACCAGACTCGGTTTTCTCTGTTTTCTTTCCTGAGGGGAGGGAGTGGTCCCGTAGCCTATCTCTCGGTGGCCGTGCGCTACATTTCGCGGCCGTAGGCCATTTTGCCCATTTCGGAGCCCGGTTCCCAGTTTTCGGAGCCGTCAGGCCGTGTGCCTCGGTTCGGGACCGCCCAACCATCTCCGATTCCTCCGGTTCTTGGCAGGTACCTCTGTTTTGTCATAACAGAGAACACTGGGGCCCCTGATGCCCACTTCGTGGCCGTATGCCACTTTCAGTGCTTATAGCCGGTTTTCGGGCCCCGAACCTCGCGGTTGGCCCCCGAGCTTTCATTTCGCATCGGTTTTCTCCGATTTTTGGCAGGTACCTCTATTTTATCATTCCGAGGAACACTGGGGCCTCTGATACCCACTTCACTGCTGAACACCACTTCCGGTGCCTGTAGCCCATTTTCGGGACCCCGAATTGCGCGGTTTGGGCCCCGAGCGTTCATTTCTCATTAGTTTTTGTTCAATTTTGGCAGGTACCTCTGTTTCAGCACCAGGAAGATCACTGGGGGGTGGGAGGCCAGCAATTATCCCAGATAACCAGTTTCGCTCCTCCGGCGCCCGTTTTGCTCACTTCCGGGCTAATGTTGAATACCCTGGGCCCATTTTCTTCCAACCAAAGCTACATATTTGTGATGAGGGCACATGGGAGGACCCTAAGAAGTGATGGTCGGCCAGCAATTGAGGATTTAATTTTTGAGCCTCTCCTTCAGATGCAATGTTGTGACTCTTGCTTCAGTGTTGCCACATTCCGACCATGGAACCTTGTTCTACACACCTGGGAGGACACCAAGGAGTAGTGGTCGGCCAGCAATTTTCTACTTCATTTTTGGGCCATGGCCGGCCGGCCAGGGTGAGTGGCTGGCCGACCAGTTGGGGTGGCCGGCCGGCCACCTCCCAGAAAGTTGCCTGGCCGGCCAGCTTTCTGCTTTCCACTCCTTTACAGCTGTCCAGCTGCTTTTCAAAATATCTCCCCTTCCGGGGGATATTTTGGGAGGGAAAGCTTGGATGCATTTCCCTCCCTTTTACAACCCTTTCTTGCCTATTTGAGGGCATGGCCTCCTTCTTGGTTGGGGTTAGAAAAATTCCTCTCAAGAGTCTCTCTTCCTTTGCCTCCATTTCCATAGCCAAAAGCTCCAAAAACTCTCCAAGTCCCTAGCTCCTCTCTTCATCAACCCTAAGCACCACCATCACCACTTCCATTTCAGCAGCAAAGGAGTGTTTTCCAGAGGTTAAGAGGCAACAAAGTCAAGTCAAGAGGCAAAGAAAGACTTGTCTTCAAGGGTAAGTGACTATTTCCCTTTTTCTTGCACAATTTTGCTTCAAATTTCTACCCTATTTGCTCACTGATTTGGGCTCTGACCCCTACTGATTTTGTGCTTATTTTGAGCCCTCTACAACATTGTAGAAGGGCTCAACCTTATTTGGCATCTCCTTCATGTACTTGCTTCAATAGCATCTTTTATGCCAATATTTTGCATGAAATATCTAGCTTATGAATGATCTGATTTCGAGCATGAATAAACTGTGAGTGGGCCTATTTTGAGTCCCTCTTCAATATTGAAGAAGGGATCAACCATGTTTTGCCTCTCTATCATGCACTTGCTTCATATTTCCTTCAAATTACCGTAAAATTGCATGGTTTATTTGGCCTGTTTGTGATCTGATTTTGAGCATGCCATTTACTGAGTTTGAGTTTATTTTAGGTCCCTCTACAACATTTTAGAAGGGATCAATCTTGTTTGAGGTCTCCATGTTGTACCTCTCTTTATACCTCTCTTTGGCCCCATTTTGTTTGACTTTTTGAGCTTATTTGGCTACTGATTTGAGCCTTCATCAGGCTTAGAAAGTGTCTTAGAATAACTCATTCTTCATGTTTTGTTAAGGGTCCAAAGTTTTTTGATGCATGCTTTTGGTACTTCATGTTGTACCCCCCATATTTTCCGTAAAATTGCATGCTTTGTTAAGCTTGCTTAGCTACTGATTTGAGCCTTAATCAGGCTTATAAAGTGTCTTAGAATAACTCATTCTTCATGTTTTGTTAAGGGTCCAAGGTTGTTTGGTCATTGCTTATGGTACCTCATGTTGTAGTCCTTTGTTGCCCCATTTTTGCATGCTATGATTAAGCATATCTACATACTGAATTGGAGGATGTCATCTACTGTAAATATGCATATTTTTGGCCCCTCTTTAATGTTTTAGAACTGTGTTTTTCAGTTTGAGCATTGTATATGCTACTTGCTTTGTAGTTTCCCTCTTTTTCCCCATTTTTGCAAGTTAGTTTTACCATACTTGTGGTTATTATTTAGCCTTGCTTTGTACTGAAAAAATGCTAGTTTAGGGGCTGCCTTTCTACTGTTTTAAAAGTTATGTCCATATTGTGCATGTTTAGTAGGGCCGTAGGCCATTTCGGGTGCATTACATCGCATTTCGGGCATCGGGTGTAATTTTGTTATAATTCGGGGGCTATTTGTGCATCATTTTAGCTGCTGAAATTTTCACTCTCCGTATGCCATTCGCCACATTTCATTTGTATGTCATTTGCATTCCGTATGCCATCGCCTCGGTTAGCGTGCCCGTGGGCGCGCATGTCGAGGCACTTCATTTTCGTCCAACGGCCTCTTATGTGAGTGCGGCTGAGGCCCTCTCATGTTAGTGTAAGCCCAATTTGCATTTTCCATGTCATTTCATGCTCTAATGCATCGCCTCGGTTTGCGCGCCCGTGTGCGCGCATTTCGAGGCACTTTGTTTTATCCGACGGCCTCCCGTGTGAGAGTGGCTGAGGTCCTCTCATGTTGGTATAAGTCCATTCTGCATTCCGTATGCCATTTTCACATCATTGCATTCCGTATGCCATTTTCTCGGTTTACGTGCCCGCAGGCACGCACTTCGAGACATCTCATTTTAACCTCATTACATATCACTTCCATGACATTTTACATTCTGTATGCATCGCCTCGGTTTGCGCGCCCGTGGGCACGCATTTCGAGGCATCTCATTTTCATAGCATTGTGTATGTTAGGATTGCATTTTAATTGCATTTCGTGCATATCATGCATATTGCATCGTGTTCGGGATAGGAGTTAGCCGGGCACGGGAAACGAGGCACGTTTCACGAAACGGGTCTCGATTCCCAAGTCACCGACACTCCGGATTATCCATGATGGAGTTAGGTTTTGCTGTAGCATTCATCTGCATTGCACCCTATATTGAGTTGTGCAATCCGATTCCTCGGCCATCATGCATCGATATGCGTGATTGGTGGCACGAGGATCGAGGCATGCATATATCTGTGAAATACATTGCTATGCCCTTTTCCTGCTCTCTGTTGCAGCAAGATAAGGAATCAGCAACTTTTCGGAGTTTCGCGCGCGTTTCGAGAAATATTGCAAACAGAGGCTAGATTGGGCATCCCAGTGGATTTCCGCGCAACACAGTCCAGCATACATCATTCATCAGAAGCGAGGCTCCCCCTGGCTTGCATGCCAGTTTACAGTCTTTATTAGTTAATTTGTTAATTAATTAGGAATCTGTAATATTCGGACTGTATTATTCTTTTATTATTTCGGACTGTATATTTATTCGGACCCTCTGCGCGAGGGCATAATTGTAATAAGTGTGGGTGAGTGTGATGTATGTCTTCCAACCCCACGTCTTTCTTCCCTTTTATTTACCCGCTTATGTTGGTTAGATATAGGGCATATTTCAATTAGCATACAGTATGACAGCATGTTTGCATCATTCATCTGTTTTGCACGCACCGGGCTCGGCGCATCATACAAACTGCATTTGTATTTCAATTCCAAATTGAATACATGTTAACTGTAGCATTTCACATGCCATGTTTAGAATAGCCGAGCCTGCTATAGTCGCATTATTGCATGCGTTGCATTAGGCAATTCTGTATAATTAGGATCATGCATGATTTCTAATAAAGTTTCTGTTTTTGGCTTGGAGTACTAGGTGAGTTTTATGCTTTAGCATCCTTGCATGCTGGTGTAAGTGTTGCCATGATAGCATGCTTACCATGAGGCTATATGCTTATGTGATATAACTGCCTTGAATGCCTGTGGAGTGGAGGTTGAGTTGCTTGAATTGGGACAATGCGTTGACTGTTTGTTTTAAGCCCACTAGATAGTGGCAAAATCACGTTTTCTAAGCCCACCTGAGGGTGGCAAATCCGCGTCTTAGCCTACCTGCGGGTAGCACCATCAAACCATTTTCAAACAAACAAACATGAAATGTTTTGTTCCAATTCAGGCGGTCCAGTCTATACTTGTTTGCTGCAAGCATCACATAGTAACCTAGGCTAATAACCGGAATAAGAGCATACAATGTTTTCAAAAGCAGATATCATGGTTAGTAGAGGCCGGTCTTTGACCGGGCGAGCGGGGGTGCTCACGAAGTGACCTTCCCCAATCGTACCCAAGTTCCCGAGCCGAGGCAACTTTGGTGATGACGGACATGTGGCCTTTGGCACCGAGTCAGGGTTTCCTAAATTTCCCATTAAAAAAACATTTAGGTGGCGACTCTGTATCTGGCGAAGCAGTCCATGTTTGGCACTTCTTTCAAAAAAAATCTGTTTCAAAACGATTTGCCGGATTTGGACTCTTTGGTTCAAAGATTAAGAACCGTGACATTTGAGTCCTTGAACTGTAGTGACCCCAATATGAACAGAACGGGACTTAACACCTCCCGGGGCGTTCGGGGACGTCTACAGTTTCTGGCGACTCTGCTGGGGACTTAGAGAACTTGACTCGAACTCGTGATATCTGGTTTTGATTACACTTGTGTGTTTCTTTGCATTGCATATGCATCGGTGCGCCTAGGAACACTGTGTTTGCCATATGCCATTCCCGAACGATTTGCCGGAGGCTTGTCTTGTCAAGGCATGTCCATAAGGCTGATCGGCTCTGGGCTCTGACAGCATGGGAACACAAACCCGGTTTTACCGGGGCCCTTTTTGACCATTCGACCTAGTGCATATTCGGATCCGTAGTGACCATTCCAAACTAGGACAGGTTGCTTACCCGTTTATAGGTTGTTTGAAACCGCTGCGTGCATAGTGAAACCCTAGCTCCTGACAAAATAGGACAGGGAAACCCTACCCCAACATAGGGGTGTTTTGGCTCTCACTTATCTGTTATGTGCTTTAGAGTGCGTCTCTACAAGAATGCATGTTTCAGTCTATAAGTTTGGGTATCAGGCCTGCGGGCATCAGTCAGGCCTGCGGGCATCAATCAGTATCTGAGAATCAGTTGTCTGCAGATATCCGATTCAGTTTGGGGAACAGTAGAACAGGAATAGTAATCAGTGGTTGAGGACAGTGTATTTTCCAGCTTATAAACTGCGTGTTGTATACCGACTGTGTGTTGTGTGTATTTAAATTAAGTTGTTATGCTGCCCGTTTTCTGGTTATTTATTTCCTCTTTGCTTTATTATCTTTTTTGCTGGGGCAGTTTGTGGCACGATTGCTTCCGAACCAGTCGATACTCCCCAAGCACTCTGGACACGAGGTCGCCGACTCAACCGATCCGAGGATCTAGTTGACGGACATCCAGTGTTCTATTCTCTACCCCCAGTTGCTAGAAGGAGGCCGAGGAGGCACAGTGTGTCAGAGCACGGATCGCCAGAACAGCAGTCTACTTTAGTGGCAGACAGTCGGGTTGAAATTTTTGTTTCCGCTTTAGAGATACATTTGCCGGTCGTTCAGATGGAACCACAGAATACATCAGCTATGGAGGCGATGATGCGCCAGATGCATGAAAGCATGAAGCAGATGCAAGACGATGCTATCCGCCAAGCGGACTTTTCTAAACAGCAGGCCGCTGTCATGGCCCAGCAGTCCGAATTGATTACAGATTACAACAGCAGAATGCAGCCTCTGCGTCACATCAGATTCCCCCTCCACCAGCGGCTCCGCTGCCGAGCAGGCATCCTACGGGTCAGAATACCTGCCGAATCCTCCAAACCCCCAGAATGCCCCTCCAAATCCTCAGAATACCCAGAACACCCAGAATACCCTCCCAAATCCACAGAATGCTCTGCCAAACTTCCAAAACACTCAAGAGGACACGAGTCTTCCAACGGGGCTGGCTCCGCCCCCGCTTCCGCCGCAACTGTCCAAGAATCTTACACCTAATCACCCGGACTCTCCATTTGAGTTCGAGGTCAGATCATACAGCTCTGAAATTGAGCAAGTTGGAAAGCTCTTCAAAAATCACAAGGGGTGAAGGCCATCCCAGACATTGAAGACGGCTATACTGACGTGGCCGTGACACTGCCGGACAGATTTAAGATGCCGCAGATTGACCGTTTTGATGGGTCCGAGATCCATGGTCCATCTCCGACTATTTTCCGACATCTTGAGGCCAATGGGCCTAACCCGACCACAAAAGCTTTCTTTGTTCGGCAGAACTTGTCGGGGGTGCGGCCATCTGGTACGCCAAATTAGAAGATGATGTGAAGAGGAATTGGGATGAGCTGCTGAGGCCTTCGTTGCACAATACTCGTATAATACTCAGATCGAGATTACAACACGTGATCTCGAGACAACGAGGCAAGAACAGAAAGAGACCTTCTCTGACTTTGTCACTCGGTGGAGAGCCAAGGCATCGATGATGACCTTGAGGCCAACTGATAAAGATCAAATCCGGATGATTGTGCGCAATCTCCAACCCAAGCTAATGCAGAAAATGATCGTACTCCCTTTCCCCACATTCTCAGATTTACACGAGATGGGGGTACAGATCGAAGACGCGATGAAGCAAGGGTTGATTGACCAGGATCGGGAGCAGCCCCGAAGAACGTTCAACCGAAATAACAATGCGGGCCCGAGTGGCTCTGCCAATACAAGGACTCCAGAGGTCGGTATGGTCACCACCACTCCCCCTCCCCAACCAAGGCCCGCAGCGGCCACACCTTTTTCTGATGCATCTGGGAGCAGTAACCAAGCCTCAAGATACCAACCCAGAGGCCAACGAACCTTCTCCCCACTATATATGCCTTTGTCTAAAGTCCTCGGGGTTCTAGTCAAAAAGGGGCATCTGAAACCCCTGGAACCGAGGCCCCTACCAAACCCACTCCCCCCTTCCCACAACCCAGCCAAATATTGCACATACCACCAGCAGCATGGTCATGACACAGACCAGTGTTTCCGGCTGCGTCATGAGATTCAGGACCTCATTGACAAAAATATCATTCTACCCCCCGAGAGACCCAACGTCACAACCAACCCACTCCCCAAACATAACCAAGATCCACCACCCAAAAGAGTCAATTTCATCCAAACTGGGGTCGTATCCTACGATCCCAGTATCTATATTACTCCCTCTCACCTACCCAAGCCGGAGGTGATCCTTCCTGACTGCACTGACTTGTGCATGTTGGACACCTTCACGACCCAATCTGAGCCAAAGGTGGTGACCACCGAAAATGAAATGGGGCAGGCCTCCGAAGAGAGCAAAACTGTTGAGTTGGGATGGAACAGTCTGGGAGTCTAGCTGGAAGAGCTTACGATCCCAGTGAATATATTTTGCGCTGAGTGTTTGAAGACTTGCATGATCCAGCCTATCAGCTAAGAGTGTGGGGCTTGCCGAGAAGACTGAACTGTGTATGATCCGGGGACAAACTTGAATCAGCAGGGATGATCTGACAACGGTGGAGAATTCGCCAACCTTCGTTTCAAAGACCAAGAATCAGGGGATGCATCAATCAACTGGTTTGAATATGAGGAGTCAGCAGAAGTCGTTGGGTGGTTGGATGATCAGCCAGATATAGTACCATTTGTGGCCGGAAGGGCCGAGAGTCAGATTGAATTGCCGGAGAGCGCCGGTACAAAGAATTTCGCTCGGGATCAAGATACTGTGAAAACTGAGCAACAAACCGTACTAACACAGGAGGAGCAAAGGAAGAATTGGGATTCTGAGAGAATCCGCAAAGCCAAGAACCATGAAGAAATTGAAAGTGCTGCGAGCACGAAAACAAGACATGCTGTGAGCATGTGGGATGAAAATGCTGAGAGTGCAAACATGCCTGAACCAGATAGGTGTTTGTTGAATGCCAGTGGGATGTGGTGGGAAGACGACGACTTATGTCTTGCCCACACGGATGAAGATTGGGCAGGT
>JAPPVO010006539.1:0-21729 GCA_030407325.1 Camellia japonica | reverse complement strand
TCACACATTCTAACTAAAGTGTGATTATTTATATATTTTTTAATCACACCTTCTAATTAAAGTGTGATTATATCACTACTACAAAAACAGTTAAAGATCACACTTTGATAAATGAAAATATCTCACTTTTATTGGAAGTGTGATAAAAAAAAATTGATATTTTAATTACACTTAATTTAATTGAGGGCGATCATATTTATTTTTTATGTCACTTTTTAATTAAGTGTGATTATATATATATTTTAACCACACTTTTTAATTAATGTGATTATATATATATATATTTTTTATTAAGTGTGATTATACACTACAAGAAAAGTGGGCTTATGAGACGGAACTTTTTCCGACGGCACATTCGCCGTTGCAAAAAATATGACGTTTTGAGACGGCACAACTTGTTGTCGCAACAAATGTGCCTTTTTGAGACGGCACAACTTGCCGTTACGAAAAATGTGACCTTTTGAGACGGCACAATTTGCCGTCGCAAAAAAATATGACTTTTTGAGACGGCACAACTTGCCGTGGCAAAAAATGTGTCTTTTTGAGACGGCACAGCTTGCCGTCGCAAAAAAAAAAAAAAAGACTTTTTGAGACGATACAACTTGCCGTCGCGAAAAATATGACTTTTTGATAAAAATAATAATAATAATAATTTTTTTCATTAAAATATAAATAAAACAAATAAATTTTCAATCTATAACTAAAAAAAAAAATGATTTTATTTCAAAAAAATTCATTAACTACAAAAAAAAAATATTTTAACAAAAAATAATTTTTTTGGCTACGGCAACCCCGTCGCAAAAAAAAAAAAAAAAAAGAAGTTTAAACCACGTTTTGTTGTTTAAATTTCATTTGTGACCGAATTTTTTTTTTTTTCACCGTTGTGTTTCCTCTCTTTTTTTTCATTCCCCCCCCCCCCTTTTTTTGTCATTCCCGTTCTGTAACCTCCCCAACCCAAACAAAAAATCCTCAATCTCAAACCACCCCCCCAAAACCAAAAATCCCTAATCTCTTCTTACCCCCCTCTCTGTCTCTTTTCACCCATTTTTCATATTCCTCTCTCTCTTCTCTCTCTCTTTCACTCATCACTCTTCTATGTCTGTCTGTCTGTTTGTCTATCTGTCTCTCTTTCTCTCTGGGTGTCTCTCTCTCATCTATCTTTTCTCTAATCTCTTTTCTCTCTGTTTCTTTCATTCATCTCTCCTCTCTATTTCTCTCGTTCATCTCTATTCTCTCTCTGTCTCTTTTTCTGTCTCTCACTCTCTATCTTTTCTCTCTTTGTCTCTCTTTTCTCTTTCTCTCTCTAACTCATCACTCTTCTCTGTCTGTCTGTCTCTGTCTCAGTCTCTCTCTCTTTGTCTCTCGTTCATCTCTCTTCTCTCTATCTCTCTCATTTGTCTTCTCTCTCTGCCTCTCTCACTTATCTTTCTTCTCTTTATCTCTCTCTCGCTCATCTCTCTTCTCTCTATCTCTCTCATCTCTTTTCTCTCTATGTCTCTCTCGCTCATTTCTATATATTTCTCTCTCGCTCATTTTTCTTCTCTGTCTATGTCTTTCTCTCGTTCATCTCTTTTTGTTCTCTTTCTCTCTCTTTTTGTCTATCTCTCGCTTATCATTTGTTTCTCTCTCTTTTTCTGTCTGTCTGTCTCTCTCTCTCTCTTTCTCTCTCTGTCTCTCACTCTTTTTCACAATTTTACTATTTTCTCTCTTTTTTTTCTCTCTATTTGCCTGTCTATTTGTCTCCCCTTTATTGTGTTCGCCATGCTTACTCCCCTCTCCCTTCTTCTCTATTTACCAAGCTATCTTTCGATTTATCGAGACACTACAAGAAAATGCACTTTTTGTGACCACTTTGCCTTTCTATCGCTCATCACTCTGTCTCTGTCTCTGTCTCTATCTCTCCTCGCTATCTGTCTCTCACTCATTTCTCTCTCACCACCCATCTTCTCTACCACCTTCACCACTACTGCAAATGGCATTCCACTACCACAACTACTACCACTATTGCATTCCGCCTCTACGACTATTATTACTACTACCATCACCACCACTCCACTACCACCATTACTACTAATGTGGGAGCCGAATAAATAGAAGAGTTGGAAGGGATGTATCCCAGAAGTCAGAGACTGTTCGGGTCCGTACTAATCAACTAAGATACCAAATACATTGAGATCGCCGAATAGACGGGGAGATGTATGTTGGAATAAACAAAAGGATAATAAGAAAAAAGTGGGCTCTGGACCCGAGGTCCAAAGAATGGGTATAAATACAAGAGCTTCAGATTCAGAAAGGTATGTAAGAATCACTTCACAAAACTTAGTAAACAAGCTTTCTTGAGTATAAGAACTGACTTGCCCGTCGGAGTGCTAACCCCGGCACCCCTGACCGGAGTGTTTATCCTTGCAGGTGACTAGCTGAGGATCAAGAGCGTCTCCCAGGATCTGAAGAGTATTTCCTAAACCACTTCCCCACAATTGGCGCCGTCTGTGGGAATACTCAAGTACATCCATGCAAGGCGTGACTCAAGATTCTCCGATAGCCACCGACGCGATCACACAGAGAGTCGACCTCACTGGCAAATATGTTCGAGAAGGAAATCATCGCTGCAAGACGTGCCTTGAATTTCGATTCACAAATGACTTCAGCACAGGAGACGATGCTAGCCATCATGGAACGAGCCAAAAAGACCAAACACAGTTTAGACAACACCATCACTGATAACGAGCGCCTTCGCCGCGATCTGGCCTTGGAAATAGCAAAGTCCAAGCAAACAGTGCGCCAGGTTTCTAAGCGACCCCCAAGGGCAGGCGATCTACGGTCTCGGGCCCGACAGCAAAACACCGACGCTCGTTGTGCTTCAGTCGATTACTTCGAGGAGTTGACAAAAGACGAACGCCTCCAGCGAAGTGTTCCGCGTGATAACATCCTTATGATATACAGCCTGCCGAAAGCCCCGGCCGTACATGCAATCCAGTCCCTCCCAGGCCCTCAGCAGCAACTCACGCCAGCAAAGCGACCTCGAGAATCGCCAAGCATCACCTTCGACGACTTTGATTTGATCGGCGTAACACTCCCTCACATCGATCCATTGGTTGTCGCGCTACGCGTAAACCGGTTCACCGTCGAACGCTTAAAAAATATATATATAATTACACTTACTTAAAAAGTGTGATTAAAAAGTAGTAGTATATATAATCACACTTTAATTAAAAAGGTGTGATTAAAAAATATATAAATAATCACACTTTAGTTAGAATATGTGATTAAAAGATATATATATAATTACACTTACTTAAAAAGTGTGATTAAAAAGTAATAGTGTATATATAATCACACTTTAATTAAAAAGGTGTGATTAAAAAATATATAAATAATCACAATTTAGTTAGAATGTCTGATTAAAAAATATAAATATGATACACTTACTTAAAAAGTGTGATTAAAAAGTAGTAGTGTATATATAATCACACTTTAATTAAAAATGTGTGATTAAAAAATATATAAATAATCACACTTTAGTTAGAATGTGTGATTAAAAAATATATATAATCACAATTACTAAAAAATGTGATTAAAAAGTAGTAGTGTATATACAATCACACTTTAATTAAAAATGTGTGATAAAAAATATATAAACAATCATACTTTAATTAGAATGTGTGATTAAAAAATATATATATAATCACACTTACTTAAAAAGTGTGATTTAAAAAAGTAGTGTGTATATATATAATCACACTTTAATTAAAAAGGTGTGATTAAAAAATATATAAACAATCACACTTTTAATTAGAATGTGTGATTAAAAAATATATATCTAATCACACTTGTTTAAAAAGTATGATTAAAAAGTATTAGTGTATATATAATCACACTTTTAATTAGAAGGTGTGATTAAAAAATATATATATAATCACACTTAATTGAAAAGTGATATAAAAATTAAATATTATCACACTAAATCAAATTAAGTGTGATTAAAATATCAATCTAATTTTTTTTATCACACTTCTAATGAAAGTGAGATCTTTTTTTTTTTGTCAAAGTGTGATCTTTAACTATTTTTGTAGTAGTGAAAGGATCTATGCATACATATCAATATGGGGGTTGCTGATGGCTTCCCGAGAGCATAGGCAAGCACTGCTAAAGGTAATGAATAGAACAAAGTTGCCTATTGACACCACCATTAACCAACTGGTATCTTTGGTCCCATCCGGTGACGTTACACCAATGATATCTTTTACAAATAAAGAATTTCCACCTAAGGGTGTGAACCACAATCGACCTCTGTATGTGACTCTAGAGAGTTGGAAGAAATGGATCCCGATGGTACTAGTAGATACCGGCTCAGCGATTGATGTATGTTCGGCAAGGACTGCCAACGCCATAGGTTTGAGGCCAGCTGACTTCACGGCCACAACTCAAGTTGTACGAGCCTATGACAACACCAGCCGAGAAGTTATGCGGACCTTTAAGAGCCAAATATTAATCGGCCCGTTCAAATAGGAGGTTGAATTTCATGTTATGACGTCTCGACAACATTCAATCTACTCCTAGGAAGGCCTTGGCTGCATCAGATGAGGGCAGTGTCATCAACGGTCCACCAGCCGGTAAAATACCCTTTTCAAGGTGGGACTGCTACTGTGCATGGCATTTTTGCGATCCACCCTCCCCAAGGAACTACCACGCCCATGTTGGAAAATCATACATGGGGAAGAGGATGTGTTCCTCTCCGGTTTCTCCTCAGCAAAAGCCCGGTTGGTACAAACTATCATGGTGGAAAATGACAGGAACTACATGTGCGCCCAGGCCATCTACATGATGAACAAACGAGGGCATATTCCTGGATCATGACTGGGCATGAGTGCATGCAAAGAGGTACTATTGCGAAAGAAATGAGTCACAACCCCCATGCTTTTGGGCTGGGTTTAAGCCTATGCTGAAGACTAGAAAAGAAAGGGAGATGAGTTGAGAGGGAAACTTAAAGCAAAGAAGGTTGGTAAGCATTATGAATTAGTCCAGAAGCCAATTCGGGGAACCCTGAATGGACACTTTGTCCGCTAAGGGGAAGATTTCCCTTTTTATGGATTTCAAGAGCCTTAGTTTGATAGGGAAACAAAGACAAGGTACCCGGGGTTTGCGATCTTCTTCGGGCACCAGTTACCAGAAGAGGAGGATGAGCATACGGACCTTAGTAGCAGTATGCAACAAGGCAGGAATGCAAGCTTGGACATCGACAAAGAAGAGTTGTTAGGGAAAGCACTAGCTAACCTACTAGCAAGTTCTATTGTTCGAGTTGAGCCCGTTAACTTGGGGGATAGTGTTACTATCTCAATGATCGGGGATAAACCAGCAGCAAATTTCTCCAGTCGTATTGTGGATGCAGTTGAGGCTGCACGCCTGGTCTGGCAATTTGAGAAGGGCACCATCAGCAATTCTGAATCGGATAATTAGTCTGAATCTGATTCCACTGGGTTTGTTGAGTCGGGATCATATTCAAGTTAGTCTGAGGAGTTGGAGTCTGGTATTTTCGGGGGTGGTAACCAGGATGCCAAAGTTCTGTCAAGGCCTTCTTTCAGTTTTTCTTTTGAGTCGGCTGTAATAGAGGACCCGGACTTTACTAACAGGAATGTAGTGGATTTCACTTACTTCTCTGTGCCTTTGGTTTGTTGTATTGATCTTCATTTTCAAAATTTTGACTTAAACGAAGAGAAAGAAATTCCTCAGGCTTTGAAAAATTTGGTTGACCCAGAGGAGGAGAGGCGTGTTAAGCCCTGCACAGATGAAATCATTGCAATTAACGTGGGTACTAAGGAGGATCCCCACTTGGTCCTGATCAGGTCCACGTAGGCAGAACGCGAGCGTTTAATCACGATATTAAAAGATTTCAAAGATGTTTTTGCATGGTCCTACGAAGACATGCGCAGAATCAATCCTAAGATTGAACAGCACCGGATCCTTTTTGACCTTGAGGCCTGACCAGTTAAACAGGAACTCCGCAAAGTCCGTCCAGACTGGGCATTGAAGATTAAAGAGGAGGTCACCAAACAGATTGATGCGGGTTTCTTCATTGTATCTGAGTACCCAACTTGGCTGGCTAATATTGTTCCAGTTCTAAAGAAGAATGATAGAATAAGAGTCTGCATCGACTTCCGAGATCTAAACAGAGATAGTCCGAAAGATGACTTTCCATTGCCGCACATCGATGAACTGGTAGACTTCATCGCAGGCCATGCCTTGCTTTCATTCATGGATGGGTTTTCCGGGCATAATCAGATCCTGATGGCACTAGAGGACAGAGAGAAGACTGCTTTCACTACACCATGGGATACCTACTACTATAGAGTCATGGCTTTTGGGTTGAAAAATGTTGGGGCTACATATCAGAGGGCTACGACCATAATCTTGCACAGCAGGATGTATAAAGAAGTTAAGGTGTATGTTGATGACATGATCATTAAGTCTGAAGAGTGAGAAGGCTACTATATCACCCTAGAAAAATTCTTTGAGCAGATCAGGGAATACAGACTAAGGTTGAATCCACATAAATACACCTTTGGGATGACTGCAGGAAAAATGATGGGGTTTCTGATAATGCAGAGGGAAATCAAAATAGATCCATCCAAAATCAAGGCCACCTTAGAAATGCCACCACTGAGGACTGAAAAGGAGGTGCGTGACTTTTCTGGGTAAAGTGCAATTCATAAGATCGTTTATCTCAAAATTAACCTTGGCTTGTGAACCACTGTTTGGTTTCTTGAAGAAAGGGAAGAAGTTTCAGTGGGATGATCGATGTCAGTTTGCCTTCGAGCAAGTCAAGTGATACTTGCAAAATCCACCGGTACTGTCACCACCAGAGTCGGGGAAGCCATTGATCTTATACCTTTCGGTAACGAATTCGACCATGGGGTGCATGCTGGCGCAAAAATCAGTAGCTAAGGTGGAAAATGCTATCTACTATCTGAGCAAGAAAATGCTTGATTACAAGACCCGCTATACTCCCCTCGAGAAAGCTTATTCAGGTTTGCTATGGACAATGAGGAAGTTGAGACACTACTTGTTAGTTCACTCTGTAATTCTGGTTTTGAGGTTAGATCTCATCAAATATCTCTTTGAGAAACCAGCGCTTACGGGTAGGCTAGATCGTTGGTTGCTTCTTCTCTCCGAGTTTGACCTTAAATATGTCACGCGCAAATCAATTAAAGGGAGAGCCATCGTGGAGTTTTTGGCAGACCACCCAGTAGAAGGAGATGAGGCAGTAGAGTATCTATTCCCAGATGAAAATATTCTGTAGGTTGAAGAGGAAACATGGACAATGTACTTTGACGGATCATCTAATCAGTACGGTTATGGGATAGGTGCGTTGCTGATAGCACCCGATGGCTGCCACATACCCTTAGCCTTCAAACTTCGGTTTAGAGTGTCTAACAACAAAGCAGAATATGAGGCGAGTATTGCTAGTTTGGAAGCTACCCTAGAACTATGGGCAATAAGGTTGGACGTCATTGGAGACTCGAACCTGGTTGTTTCTTAAGCCAATGGGGATTGGAAGGCCAAGGAAGAGAACATGAAGGTGTATCATCAGGCCCTGGATATTCTAATTCCGGGGTTTGAAAAATTGGCGTTCACACATTTGATGAGAGAGCAACCGGTTTGCTGATGCGCTAGAAACTCTATCTTTCATAGTAGATATCCTGCTGAGAGTGAAGATGCATCCAATCATCATTGAACAGAACTATGTGCCTGCTTATGAAACCATTGCCACAATATATAAGGTTCAAGACAAAAACCCCTGGTCTTACAACATTTGGAATTTTCCGTAGAAATATATGTATCCACCAGGGGAAAATGCTAAGGATAAACGGGGAATACGGCGCCTGGTCGTCCAATTCATCATCTGCACAAAATAAGCTGTATAAGAGAAGTCATTCCGGAATGCACAAGCTCTGCGTTAAAGAAGAATCAAAGCGTCTTATGGAGGCTATCCATGGAGGAGAATGTGAAGCACACATGAACGGTGTGATGCTGGCCAGGAAAATCCTTAGACAAGGCTATTATTTGTCAACTATAGAGGAGGATGGTATCAACTTTGTTCAGTGATGCCATAAATGTCAAATTCATGCCAACTACATGAACATACCGCCGTCAAAACTTTACAACATGACTTCGCCATGGCCTTTCTCAATCTGGGGAATTGATGTCTTTGGGGCAGTCTCACCAAAGGGCTCAAATGGAAATGAATACATCTTGGTGGCGATCGATTATTTTACTAAGTGGGTGGAAGCTCAGTCTTGCTTTGTGTTGAAGGCATCACATGTGGCCAAGTTCATCAAAAACAACATTATCTGTAGGTACGAGGTGCCAAATGAGATCATCTCAGACAACAGCTCGCACTTCAAGAAAGATGTGGTAGATTTGCTCGAGAAATACAAAGTGGATTTTCATAAGTCATCAACTTATAGACCACAGACTAGCAGAGTTGTTGAGGCCACTAACAAGAATGTCAAAAATATCCTGCACAAGATGGTTGAGACCTACAAGGACTGGCGAGATAAACTTCCATTTGCAGTTTAGGGATACAAAACGTTGATTTGAACATCTACAGGAGCAACCCCTTATTCTCTGGTGTATGGGATGGAAGCTGTTCTGTCGATCAAGATTGAAGTATCGTCACTACGGATTGTGGCTGAGTGTCAGATAAAAGAGGTAGATTAGCGCAGAGCAGGTTCGAAGAATTAATGTTGTTTGACGAGAGAAGGTTAAAGGAATTATATCACATCCAAGGGTATCAGCACAGAATTGCTAGGGCCTTCAACAAGAAAGTCAAACCCAGAAATCTTAAAGAAGGAGATATAGTGCTCAAAAACAACCGAGCCCCCATCCATGACCCTCGGGGCAAGCTCAAACCCAATTGGACTGATCCTTGCATTATCAAATCTATCTAGTCAGTAGGAGCGATTATTCTTATGGATTTAGATGGGTTGGAGTTTTCACAGCCAATCAACACGGACAAGTTGAAGAAATAATATCCCTGGGAGGCTCGCTAGGCCGAAAACCCGAAAGGGCAACCTAGGAAAAAGTTGGAGCATGAAAAATTAGAAACAAAGAAAAACTGAGCTCGCAAGGTTGAAAACCCAAAAGGGCGACTTTGGCAAAAGTTGGAGTGTAGAAGGAGAGAGTTAATACTCAAGTGAACCCAAACCGAACTACGTAAGGCCTGATTCCCATCTTTGGGATACATAGGCAACTTTATCCCGAAGTTAGGCCATAACTATCCCCAACTCATCTGTCCTATCCATTTGTTTGACCGGGCCATCTTTTTCCTATCATCTGTTAGTTTGGTTGTGTTATCTCCATTTGGCAGAAAGGGTTAGTTGAAAGATAAAGCAGTGATGGTGAATGCAGTTCTATACAGTTATGATTTTCTGATTTGGGGTTGTACATCTTAAAGATTGATTACGTGTGCATCAGGTAGTGACCATTGATTTTCTCAAAATTTTACTCTTTTACAACTTAGGCCATTTTAGACCAAAAAGGAAAATTTTCAATGATCACAACTTTAATTACATCGATTTCAACACAAGTACATTCTCCAACTCTCTAATTAAATCAAAGCTGCTTTTACGTCATAAAAACTTGAAAAGAAAAAAGACAAAACAATAAAACTAGGTGCATAGATAAGTCAAGTGGTCATATGTCTTATGCTCGCACTCGTGGAGGTCTCTGCAACCAAAGATGGCTCAACCTGTGCCTCGTCCTCAAGCCAAGCCAAGCACTCTCCAAAAAGGGCATAACTGAAGTTAGGGGCAGGGGCTAGAAGTTCTCTCGTCCTCCAAGTAGAAAGGTACCGAGTCAAGTACAAACCACGAACGGGAAATGGAGCCGGGTATTCCATCCTTTCCTCCGAACAGGTCTGATCATGTCCAAACTGGTGTCTGAACCTGAATGGGAAATAGAGCACATAGTGCGTGAGGCTAATCAACTGCATACCCGGTTGTCGGGATATGTTGTAGCTCATCCCAGTCAAATTGAGCCAAGGACAATGCCAGGCAATGTCAACCACAGATCTGTCGTACATCTAGTCACATCACAATCTCTCTGAAGGGAACTCCACTAGCCGCTGGTAGAAGAAATAGGCTCTGGCTGAATACGTAGGACAAAGGTCCACCACTTTTAGCATATACATCAACTACACCTGGGAAGGGATGAAAAATAAGAGAGAGTAAAGAATAGAGAGATGTGTGTTGAGAGAAAAGTAAGAAAAGGGCATCAAGTGAAAATAGAGAGTGAGTGCCGAGTGATGCGATGATCATAAATAAGAATGCTGGGAAACAATACCTGAAGAAGCAATGGACTCCCTGCAAACCGAGTGGTCTCCCACCTATAGAAAGCATATAAACCCATCAAAGTCTCGGTCAGTGCCAAACCCATGCAACTCTTACCCTCTTTTAGGCATTGGGCCACTTCGATCAATCTAATGTTAGCTCCACCACAACTAGGGGCAAGAAGGAAGTGCGCAAGTAAGCCTAAGCAGAGGGCATGTTGATAATAACCTCACTAGAGAAGGTCACCACTGTCTCCAATACCTCAAAAGCGATGAATCAAACCCGGAATATCTACCTCCTCGTCGTGGGCTAGAGACCGAGCCTCATGTAGAGGAAGCCCACACATTCGTTCCAAAGCCTTTGCATGGCCAAAACGGGGCTGGGGGATAATTTCCTCGTGATGCCCGGACTCGATCAAAGCTTGAAATTCTTCAATCGTAGGGCACATCTCTTGTGCTCCGAAGCAAAATACATGCGCAACCAGGTTCCAACATCGAACATCGGCATGGAGGAATGGGAAACAAAGTGAAGTGCGGCTCCATGAAGAAAACGCGTTTATGCCGAAGCCTTGGAAATTCACCTTTTCCGAGCCATCCAAAGTGACTATCCAGTCTCGAAGCCTATTGTTGAGTAAAATCTCCATCTTGAGAGAAAAATATCAAAGACTGGCTATTCTACCAGAAAAAGAATATGGGAGCACCTTTTATAGAATTTGAGAAGAAGCAGTGCATGACAGCTGGATTGCACTGACCGACATCTTTTTTAGACCCAGCCGTGCCCTTTTAGGCCCGGCTGTGTCTTAATGTGTGGCCAAAACAACAATGTTTGCAAGAAGTGTCAACTTTGACGAGGCATCTTCTTGTTTTGTTTTGAGTCTAGTTTTGGTCCCTGTAAGTGTTTTTTGCCATTTTTAGGTTGTTTTCATTTAATCTTTCTGTTGTCGAGTTGTATTTTGCATTTTGTCCGGTTATAGGTTTGTTATCTGATTCAATAATAAAATCAAAAGCGAGCATTCAGTTTCAAAGTCATATTTTGTTATGCAAGAGTTGCACAATTCATCACATACTACGCAAGAGAAACCATCTACAATCTTTCTTTTCGTAAACTGGTGGATCCAACCTCGATTATTGTTTTACATAAAGTACAAGCAAAAGAAAAGTCTTCAAAAACAAAACAAAAAGGTCTATCTGAAGCTACATAGTTCTTAACTAAAAAGCAAAAAAAGAGAAATAAATAAATCAACCCAACCCGGCCCACTTCATCCTCGGCCGTGGAGGAGGCGCATCACTATCATCACTGGCACTACTGGATTGGATGTCAACCTCATGCCCCTCATCCTCAGGGGTCGTGTACTCATCAAAGGAATTCTCAGAGGGCGAGCGCTGTCTCACTCTGCCCTTTCCCCAATCAGCCTATCCTCTACCTCTCATCGGAGCCGTCTCCCACTCCTTCTCCCAGCTGGGGGGAGGTCTTGTAGGTGTGGCTAGTGCTGACTCAAGTTGAAGAGAGTACATATATTAGAATGGATTGAACAAGACTATGAGCAAGATTGCAACAACAATAGACTATTGACAAAGTGTACCTCGATCCTGTGAGTAACCAGAGTAGTCTGTCTCCTCTGCACCATGCGAAGTAGTCGGTCAACCATCTAAAGGAGGTCATCGACATACCCTACAGGCACTTGCAAAAGATAGAAAATATGAGAATGTGGAACAAAGAAATAATAAAGCACAATGGGCAGAAATGTAAAGGAAATGTTTACCTGCTCAACACTCAGAACAACCACCAACCTGCGGTCCCTCTCCTTAATGTCCTCAAGAGGGATCTGCTCAATCTCCCCATTTGGTCGCATGTATACAACCTTGGTCAGTATCGCAGGAAGCCTAGGAATGGGAGCTGTAGCAGGAACATCTCCAACAGTGGTGACAGCAACATCAGGAAGTGCACGGACCACACCCCTGGTAAAAGGAGACATCACACGGGTCTGTAGGAAGGTGATGAAGTCGCCAGCTCCGTGGTATCAGTCACTATCCTCTCCTTGCATAAGGTGATCATTCAGGGTCCCGTCGCGGAGGTCATCAGCGATCCTCATCCCTGAAGGAGGGGATTTAGAACATTAGGATCAACTCGACCTTGAGCCTGGCGAATGAATAACTCTCTCAAATGATATACCCTGCCAAAGGGACCCTCGAACAGAATCCACATAGTGGGGACCTCCCATACAGCAACATAGGTCATTCTCGATGCCTGAGAAATGCCCGCCCAAGGGTGCCAGTCAATCTCCAATCAAATATCTGAGGTCAAGGGTTGAACCGTATAAAAACAGTAAAGCGGAGATTAATATGAGGGTTTGTTACCCTCTTTGCGGTGACTATATCGGAAAAGCGGCAGATGTAGGAGAAGTCACAATCTACGCATCGTCGGCGCTGAAATCGAGAGTTATAGTACCGAGAGCAAGGTACAGACAACTCAATCGATCGCACTGGGATTGGGGCATGGGAAGTGAAGTATGTGTAAACCCACAGCTGGAAAAGGAAAACATGTTGAGAAACCAAGTGAACAAATGAAGCAGATATAAACAAAAAGTGCAAAGCAGAAAGAATGGCTTTTAGTAAAATAGAAAAAGGAAGTGTAAAGGTATACCTCCCAGACTCTTCGGTATCTGCCAAGTGAGTCCACCTTTTGGCGGGATACTGAGCTCATGTAGCAGTAGAGGGTGGCTAGGCAAGCACCATCCCAATCATACTTCCCTACCTGCAGGAGGAGCACCAGTGCTCCCAGAAAGTAAAGTCCTATGGTATTCTCCCTATTCACAAACAAGGCAGTACCGAGGAGATACATAAGGAAACTACGAGTGTACTGAGCAATCTCCTTTGGAGTAGCTGGTTAGAGGCTGGAGAAGTGGTCCAAGAACCAGCTGTAGCGTACCATCCCATGGCCGGTAGTATCCGGGATAGCCCTGAGAAGGTGAAGCTATGAGACTCTTCATTGTGCCATGTCAGGATCGAATGGGATCGTGTAACGCCCCGAAAATAATTACAATAACTCACCTAACACGATGCACACAAGACAACGTAATCAAAATAATAAACTTCTATTAACTTGAATCGTTACACAAAAGTGACACATGCATAATACATTCATAAAAAATTCATCATGAATCTACAGCATGTGTTACAAGTAATAAAAAGGAATGAAAGTTAAACAAATAATTATATGCCCTAAAGGCTTATAACTTTCCAAGTCATTGCTTGGTTACAACAAAAGAGAGTCTAACTCTATACAATTTAAGCCCTATGCTATACAAATAAGTACAAAAGTGAAGCTCGTGCTCCGAACTCTTTCTGTGCTACTACCTCGGCGGGGGCATATCATCAACACCTGAAAATGGTTTTCCCAAATAGGGTGAGCCAAAGCCCAGTAGGAACAATCTAACACAGTATATGGATCTTAACAAAGATATAAGTACAATGTGCATTTACAATGCTAGTGACAAAACATTTACATTCAATATCATCATAAAGTACCAAAATTTATAACTCAATCCCTTTTCCTTCTCATCAATTCAGGTTAAATCATTTCATCTCAATTAATGAGCCAATTTCATTTTCGTTCAAACAACCCATTTGAGACTTCAATTTAGTGGTTCCCAAGTTAACACAATCATCACACAAGCACTTCAAATTGCCATTTTACGAAAATTTCATCCGTGAGATCGGCATCCATGTATATGCGCGGTTTTGGGACTTTCACCCTAGACACACAAGCCAACTTAATTTTCAGTGGAGTCCATCCTCTATCTTCTCCTAAACAATGGAGTACATCCCCTTTCTCCTCCCAAATGATAATACATATACAATGTATTTAAACATAGTCATATTCAATGGCAAAGAACAAGAGATTAGTTTCAATTCACCTAATCCTTAAGCAATTTCTACAACAATCACACCGATAGCCTAATACAGATATTTCTAAACAGATATTCAATCTCAAGATAGATAACTTATTCAAATTTCCAAAAAAAAAAGTGTGAAGTAATGCATATCTAACTCCACCTTTTGCATCAACATTCATCCAATTTCATATTTATTATACCAATTTCATTTATTTATACAAAATAAATATTTGAACCATTTTAGGTTAACTTTCCTCTTTCCCAAATGTCAACCCAAATACCAAAATCAACTAGTGTGACACAAAATAACCTCATTTTTAAACCCCATGACCACTTATATCACATTCACTAGAAACCACTCTTTTGAATTTTACATCCCAAACCCTAGGTTTGTCAAAAATACTCCCAAAACCCACCATTGTTACACAACAACCAATAACTAAGTTAAAACCCATAAGAAGGTGTAGAAAATCCCTACCTCAAGCTTAGAAGACTAGTAAAGCAAGGTGGAAACTTCAATGACGCCAAAACCAAGTTCTAGTCGGATCAAAACGGAGCTCTAGGAATGCTCTAACTTTTTCTCAAAGGCACTAAGGTGGAGAACCCAATGGATCTAGGTAAAAATATAGAGAGAAGGTGAGTTTTACAGAGAGACTCAAGATCTACGTTTTTGGAAAGTTTTAGAGAGAGAGAGAAATGAAAAGTGAAGTAAAAAGTCATCTTCACGAACGGATATACACGCAGTCCGCTCGAGTGCAGGAAGTGACGCTCAAGCGCCAGGCACATTGTTCCACTTGAGCGTAAGAAGTGCCGCTTGAGCTTAGAATACACACTTTCAGAAGTTTTGCAGACAAAGAACATCGCTCGAGCTCAAGATTGGCCGCTCGATCGCCCACCTGCTCGAGCGTAGAATACATTCTTCCAATATTTTACAGGTCTGCAAAAATACTAAAAGTTTGCAAAGCCCACTCGAGCACAAGAAGTGCCGCTTGAGCGGAGAAGCAAAAATTTAGGCAACAAAGATTTGAAAATCAAGCAACCAACCTGTCCAAACAAGACCAATACAATCCCATAACGAAATTTAGGAAAGAATAAGATGGAAAAGACATGAACAACCATACGAGGCTATGAAACCCGAGCCCAAAATACAAAATGGGTCTGGTCTAAACCAGAAACGCTATAAATCTCCCCCCGTTAAGGAATTTTTTCCCCGAAATTACAATTCAAGTTTTAAAACCATGTTTTAAGCCATTACCACAATGGTTACAAATCAATTCCACCACCATGACTCATCTACCAGTCATTCAATCCCATCACATTATGAATACACATTTCATATTTACAACATAGTAAATGTTTATAATAAACTCGTATTTCCAAAACTTAAACAACATATACAATGTTTTCGTATTTCACAAAACATATACAATGCCTTCATATCTCATTTACATAGCAAATTCAATACATGTTTAAACATCAACAAATAAGTGTGGATGCTTCTCACGGACTTCTGACTCACGTTCCCAAGTTGCTTCCTCAACCCCGTGATGTTTCCACAATACCTTAACCAAGGAAATCATCTTGCCTCGCAAGACTTGGTCCCGAGTATCGAAGGCCCTCACCTGTCTCTCCTCATATGAGGCATCCTTATCTAACTCTAAGTCGATCCAATCCAATACGTGCGATGGATCTGGCTCATACTTCCGGAGCATACTAATATGGAACACATCATGAACCCCGGAAAGCTATGGCGATAACGCCAAACGGTAAGCTAACTCCCCGATACGCTCAAGGATCTCAAAAGGCCCAATGAATTGATGAGACAACTTCCCACTCTTCCCAAACCTCATTAAACCCTTCCTAGATGATATTTTCAAGAACACGTGGTCTCCCACTTCAAAAGACAAAGGTCTCCTCCTACAGTCGACATAACTTTTCTGGCGACTCTGAGCTGTAACCAACTTCTTAAGGATAAGTGCAACTTTCTCCGTCATTTTTCGAACCAACTCTGGCCCCAACAAAGGTGTATCGTCCACCTCGCCCAACACACTGGAGACCAACACGGTCGGCCATACAAGGCCTCAAATGGTGCCATGCCAATACTCGATTGGAAGCTATTGTTATAGGAAAACTCCACTAAGGGCAGGTGCTTCTCCCATGGCCCCTTGAAGTCAAGGACACAACCTTGAAGCATATCCTCAAGGATCTTAATAGTACGCTCAGACTGCTTGTCAGTCTGAGAGTGATACGCAGTGCTAAAAGTCAGTTTAGTGCCCAAGGCACTCTGCAAGCTCTGCCACAACCGAGCTGTAAAACATGGATCTCTATCCGAAACAATTGTCACATGGACCCCATGCAATCTCCTTATCTCTCTGATGTAAAGGTCGGCAAGATAGTCTACCGAATCACTCACACGCATAGGTAAAAAGTGCACCGACTTGGTCAACTGATCAACTACCACCTAAATGGCATCGCTACCCCGTTGAGTCCTCGGAAGGCCCACAACAAAATCCATCATGACATGTTCCCACTTTCTTTCGACTATAGGAAAAGGTTGCAACAAACCAGCTAGCCTCTGATGATTGGCCTTCACTTGTTGACAATTAAGACACTTCAATACAAACACGGCTACATCCTTCTTCATACCTCTCCACCAAAATTGGCGACTAAGATCGTGATACATCTTTGTGCCTCCTGGATGAACTGCAAGGCGTGAATGGTGAAACTCTAGGAGTACGTCCTCACGGCAGAACTCTGGTACAAACAAACAGTCACGGTATCTCACACTCAGGTTGGGATGCACATTCAAGCTCTTCTCTACCTTCCCACTAGAGATCTTCTCCGAGAGATTCTACCTCGAGATCACTCTTCTGTCCTTCTAACACTCGATTCACAAGTGTAGGTTGGGCAACTACCATAAACAATGTTGTAGTCCCAACGAACTCGCCAAGATGCAAGTCAAATTCACCAAGAGCACCCAGCATCTGCCATTCCCGGATGGTGATACAAGCTACGTTGCTAATAGATTTTGTACTCAAGGCATCAGCCACAACATTGGCCTTCCCCGGCTGATAATGCAACTCAAAATCGTAATCCTCTATGAACTTCATCCACCTTCTCTGCCTCAAATTCAAGTCCTTCTGTGTAAACAGATACTTCAGACTCTTGTGGTTCGAAAACACCTCAAATCTCTCCACACACAGGTAATGCCTCCAAATCTTCAAGGCAAAGATCACAGCCACTAACTCTAGGTCATGAGTAGAGTAGTTTCTCTCATGTGTTTTCAACTGCTGGATCCATAGGCTACTACCTTCCCCTCTTGTATCAATACACAACCCAACCCTTCCCTGAGAGGCATCACAATACACCGAATAGCCCAAACCCCTCTCTGGGATAATCAAAACTAGAGCAGTGGTAAGTCTAATTTTAAGCTATTGAAATGACTTCTCACAAGTCTCACTCCACACAAATTTGATCCATTTCCTCATTAATCTAGTCAACAGTGAGGCTAGCCTAGAGAAATCTTTAACAAATCGACGATAATACCTGGCTAACCCTAAGAAACTACAGATCTCAAAAGCATTCTTAGGTTGTGCAAAATCTTGCACTACCTCAATCTTGGATGAATCAACAGTCACTCCTTCTCTGGATTCCACATGGCCTAAGAATTTAACTTCCCTCAGTAAGAATTCACACTTCCCAAACTTAGCATACAGCTTGTGGGCTCTAAGCAATTCAAGTACTACACATAAGTGTTCCTCGTGCTCCTCCTTAGAGGGTGAATAAATCAAAATGTCGTCCACAAAGAAAACCACAAAGCGGTCTAGGAACTCCCAGAAGATCCGGTTCATCGGGTCCATAAATATAGCTGGGGCATTGGTTAGCCTAAACAGCATCACAAGAAACTCATAATGGCCATACCGTGTACGGAATGTCGTCTTCGGAATATCCTCATCCCTCACTCTCAGCTGGTGATAACCTGACCTTAGATCTATCTTAGAGAAGCAACAAGACCCTCTCAACTGATCAAATAAATCACCTATACGACGCATTGGGTACTTGTTCTTAACAGTTACCCGGTTCAACTTCCAATAATCAATACAAAGTCGTAACGCTCCATCTTTCTTTTTAGCAAAGACAGCCAGTGCTTCCCAAGGTGAAGTACTAGGGCGAATAAAACCCTTATCTAATAACTCTTGGAGTTGAATCTTCAACTCATTCAACTCGGCAGGTGAAACCTATACGGTGCCATGGAAATCTGTGCCGTACCAGGCACTAGGTCAATAGAGAACTCGATCTCTCGATGAGGTGGCAAACCAACAAGGTCCTCCGGAAAAACATCTGGGTATTTGCAAACCATTCTTGGTAACTCGACTCGGACTTCATCACACTTACAACTCAATAAATTTGCCGAAAGATAGCTAGGTTCACTCTACCCACGCGGGTCATATACCGATGATAAGAACCTATCTACCAGGTCCCCCAAGAAATGAAAACAATCACGCTCATGGTACATACAGTAACCCTTTGACGGTAGTAATCGATAACAGCCCAGTATGACAACAGCCAGTCCATACCCAAAATAACATCAAAGCTAGAAATGTCAATTAACACAAATGAAAACGGAAGTGGGTGGCCGGAGACCTCTATATCACAGGCCCAACACCCCTGCTTTAAAATCATCTCACCACCAATAGTTGACTCTACACAAAGAGGAGATGCTAATCGAGCCAATTCCAACCCCAAAGCCAATGCAAATGTAGACAAAATAAATGAATGGGATGCACCCATATCAATCAACACATTAACAACTAAATTGCAAAATAAGAAGGTACCTCCCACTACCAAAGGCACTGGTACAAGATTTTGCGTTGTAACAGCATACAGACGCCCGGTGGGTCTTTGCTCAATCTGCTCACCCCTTGGAGCATATGCCCGATGCATTGCTTGAGCCAAAGTGGCTCCCTGACTGGCCCTTGAGGCCTGTGCTAACTGTGCAGGTTGATGGCTCTGTGCCTGTCTCAAACTAGACGCACCAGACGTGTGTAGACGCGCCGCGGGTGAGGGCCTCCATGCTACAGTTCGGACTCAATTTGTCACGGTTCTTAATCTGAACCAAAGAGTCCAAATCCGGCAAATCGTTTTGAGAAAACAGATTTTTGTAAAGAAGTGCCAAACATGGACTGCTTTGCCAGATACAGAGTCGCCACCTAAATATTTTTTATGGGGGAATTTAGGAAACCCTGACTCGTTTGCCTAAGGCCACGTGTCTAACATCACCAAAGTTGCCTCGGCTCGGGAACTTGGGTACGATTGGAGAAGGTCAGCTATGAGCACCCCCTCTCGCCCGATCCGAAGATCGGCCTATACTAATCATGATATCTTATTTTGAAAACGCTATGTGTTCTTATTCCGATTAATTAGCTAATCTTACTATGTGATGCGCATAACACAAAAGTATAGACTAGATCGCCTAATTTGGAATGAAGCATTGCACATCCGTTTGTTTGGAAAATGATTTAAGATTTGCTACTCGCAAGTAGGCTAAAACACGGATTTCAATGAGTTGTCCCAACTCAAACAATCCAACCTTCACCCACAGGCATTCAAGCAGTTTATATCACATAAGCATCTAGCCACATGGTAAGCATGCTGTCATGTTAACACTCACACCCATGCAAGGATGCTAAAACATAAAACACTTACAGTGTACTCCAAGCCAAAACAATAAACATGGTAGCAATCATGCATGATCCAAGTTCATGTTAAAATGGCTAATGCAACACATACAGAATGTCACTAGAATAGGCTCAGCTAATCCTAGGATGGCATGTGGGATGCAACAAGTAGCACGTATTCAATTTGGAATTGAAATACAATGCAGTTAGCATGATGCGCCGAGCCCGGTGCATGCAATATTGATGAATGATGCACACATGTATAGCATAAGGATGCTAAATTAAACATGCCGTAATACTAACCATCAAAGTAGGTAAGTAAAAGGGAGAAAGAAGTGGGGGTTGGAAGACATGCATACACGCACCCACACTTATTACAAATATGACCTCGCTCGGAGGGACCGAAAGAATAATACAGATTTAACTAACCTACAAGCTAATTAAATATTACAGACCAATTAAACTAGTTAAGCAAATTAACTAATCTAATAAAATAGGAAATAGCCTCAGGAAGAGGGCCTCATGCAATGCGTGCTCGGCTCCACTCGGAAGTCCACTGCTATGCACAAGTTGCTTCTATCTACACTGTTTTCCTTCTCTGATCATTGCAAAATTCCCAAGGTGCACTCTATAAACCCTGTGAGACACCACCGGCCAAAGGAAATGATCACCGGCCAAAGGAAATGATCATCGGCCATCAATTGTTGGTCTGTCGGCACTAAAGATGGCTGGCCGGCCAAACCTTCCTGCAGAATCCTGTTTTGACAGCAGCAGAGGGCAAAACAAGTCATAGCAATGCATTTCAAGCAAATGTGTGCACCAACACATCCCTTATCATGTTTATGACTCAAAGGGACATGGTTCTCGGTTCTCGGACCACCAATCGGGCATTTTCATGCGTGATGGCCCAAGAGACGAAGTTATGCACTTTGATTTCAAGTAAAATGCACATAAACAAACGAGGAGCTCAACCTCTATCATACTCAACTCAAGAGGCTAAGTGTAGACACCCCATTTTTGACCGTCCTCAAGACTTGGACATCACCGTTGGAACACTCGGTGATTATCCATGTTTGTGTTCGTTTGGAGTTCCCGGAGTTCTCGGCTCGCGCGCCGTGCCTCAGGACCTCCGGACTCGACCGTTTGTGTTTGGTTTTGCACCAAACACTTGTGTTTTGCCGTGGAAGGGCAGGGAATGCTTTGTGAGGCATCCCTACACACACCGGCTGGGGCTAGAGGCCACCGGCTGGCTAGAGTTGCCATCGGCACTATATTGTGCCGGTCGGCATTCTTTTGTGCCGGTCGGCACTCAATTTTGTCAAAATGACATTTTTGCCGGCCGGACACTGTGCACTTGCTTTCTGAGATATTTTCAGACAGCTGTGTGCCATTGGCTTCCCCTCCATACACGTGTATGGAGGGATGAGCCCTTGGTTGCTTAGCTTGTAAGTCTTACAAGTTCTATAAGAGGAAGGCTCTTCTTCTTGGCTTAGGGTTGGATTTCTTGAGAGGTTTTCAGCCATTTTAGACAGAGAGGAAGCTCTGGTTTAGGTTAGAGAATACATATCTATCCTATATCTATCATTCTCTTGTTAAACTAGGTGTTTTGTGCCTTACTTTGCACACTACACTAGTGTTTCACCTTTCTCTTGGGACAGAGGTTCTAGAGGTTGGTTTTTGGTGATTCTTGGTTGGTTTGAAGCTCAAAGAAGCCATCACACCATCTTTGTTGAAGGAGGCTACAAGGGTAAGAACTTAACTCCCTTTTACCCCATTCTTGTACCTTATTTTTACTTGGTTTAAAACATTTTTGAGCTTAGTGTTTGGC
>JAPPVO010006538.1:0-17561 GCA_030407325.1 Camellia japonica | reverse complement strand
ATCAAGGTTTTGGGGTGTATTTTTGCATGCTAAAAATCTGTTTTTGGTTGTCTAATATATGCCATGAGTGGCCATGTTAATGGTAGCAAGGAGTGTTCCCTTTGTGCCTTAGCCTTAGCCCCCTTTGACTTGCATGTTTGCATAGGTAATTGGTCACTATTTTAGGCATGTTTTGCCACTGTTTTGGGGAGGTTTGAGGGCTGCCCCATTGTGGTCTAGTCCACCATCACATGCTTGCCTCATGTCTATTGCTTAATTGATTCATTAAGTGTTGTAGTATGTTGGTCTTATTGCTTGATTGGTCCATGTTTGCATGACATTTGCATCTGTATACTCTTGCATGTTGCATGCTTAACATGGTAGTTGCATGACATTTGGTGTGCTTGCATCCTAATTCCCATGTTGCATCATTTGAGCTATGTTGCATACATGCATTTCATGGCTTGGTTTGGGGTTGTCAACCAAGCATAAGGGTTGAGGGAAGTTCACACTCCAAGTGGTGCAACTTGTTTCAACTCTTGGTCCCAAGGCCCTTGACCAACACATGATAAGGTCTTGGTTTCATTTGTGTGTTGCATGCATTTTTTACATTAAAATGCAATCTTGGTTCCTTAGGCTATCATGCACCAAGATGCATAGTTGATGGCCCAAGAACCAAGGGTCATGCTTCCTTGAGTCCCATGCATGATAGGGAGCATTGACCATGCTTACATTTGCTCTAAAATCCATATCATGCACTGTCTGCCTGCTGTTGCTGTCAAACTGTCCTCTGCAGGAATTTTGTGCCGACCGGCAGTATAGAGTGCCGACCGGCACTTTATGGGTAGCCGATAACCTCTCAAGCAGCCGGTGGTCATTTTACATAGCCGGTGGCCATTCCATCAGGCCGGTGGTGTACAGAAGCATGCAAGGAAGGTGTTCTGGGACTTTGGCAATTTTTGGAGGGACAGGGCAGTAAGAACAGAGGCAGCAGTGTTATGATGCGGGTTTCTGAGCGAGTCGGATTCGAGCATGCATCATTCGCGCATCCCGAGGCAGGGCTGAGGCCCCTCTTTTTTTTATATACTGAATTTAATTTGATAAATAAAATTTCTGTAATAATTTATTTGTTCTGTATTCGGACTGTATTATTTGGGACTGTATATTCTTTTGGTCCCTCCGTGTGAGGGCATAATTGTAATAAGTGTGGGTGAGTGGTTTGTATGTCTTCCAACCCCCACTTCTTTCTTCCCTTTTATTTACCTGTTTATGATGGTAGATTAGGGCACGTTTATTTTTAGCATACCTTATGCAATGCATGCGTGCATCCATGCATTTGTCTAAACATGCACCGGGCTCGGTACATCATACAAACTGCATCGTACTTTCAATTCCAAATTGAATACGTGATAGTTGTAGCATTTCATGTGCCATTTTAGGGTTAGCCGAGCCTACTCTAAATTGCATCCTTGCCTGTGTTGCATTAGCCACTTAACATGACCTAGGGACATGCATGTCTGCTAACTAGTTTCTTGTTTTGGCACGGAGTACGATGTAAGTATTTTACGCTTTAGCATACCACATGCATGTGAATGTTGCCATGACAGTATGCTTACCATGCAGCTAAGTGCTTATGTGAGATAAAACTGTTTGAATGCCTGTGGGTGGAGGTTGGGTTGCTTGAGTTGGAAAACTCATTGAAATCCGTATTTTAGCCTACTTGCGAGTAGCAAAACCCGAAACGCTTTCAAAACAAACGGATATGCAATGATTATTTCCGAATTAGGCAACCTAGTCTATACTTGTTTGCTGTGCGCATAACGTAGTAAATCTAGGCTAATAACCGGTATAAGAGCATGTAATGTTTTCAAAATCGGATATCACGGTTAGTAGAGGCCGGTCTTCGAACGCGCGAAAGGGGGTGCTCATAGCTGACCTTCCCCGATCGTACCCAAGCTCCCGAGCCAAGACATTTGGTGATGACGGACACGTGGCCTTCGGCACCGAGTCAGGGTTTCCTAAATTTCCCCATTAAAAAAATATTTAGGTGGCGACTCTGTAATCTGGCAAAGCAGTCCATGTTTGGCACTACTTTTCAAAAAATCTGTTTTTCTTCAAAACGATTTGCCAGAGTTGGACTCTTTGGTTCAAGATTAAGAACCGCAACACAAAAGGGAGTCCGAGCTGTAGCGAGGTCCCCCGCGGGCTTGTTACAGGTACGATTGGGGAAGGTCACTTCGTGAGCACCCCTGCTCGCCCGGTCAAAGACCGGCCTCTACTAACCATGATATCTTATTTTGAAAACATTGTGCGTTCTTATTCCGGTTTATTAGCCTAGATTTACTATGTGATGCGCACAACATACAAGTATAGACCGGGTCGCCTGAATTGGAACAAAACATTTCATGTTTGCTTTTGAAAGATGGTTTGCTACCCGCAGGTAGGCTTAAAATGCAGATTTTGTCACCCTCAGGTGGGCTTGGAAAAGATGATTTTGCCACTATCTAGTGGGCTTAAAACAAACAATCAATGCATTGTCCCAATTCAAATAACCCAACCTTCACCCACAGGCATTGAAGGCAGTTATATCACATAAGCACATAGCCTCATGGTAAACATGCTTTTCATGGCAGTCACTCACACGCATGCAAGGATGCTAAAGCATAAAACTCACCGAGTACTCCAAGCCAAAACAGAAGCTCATTAGAAATCATGCATGATCCTAAATATATAGAAATGCCTAATGCAACACATGCAAAGATGCAACTATAGCAGGCTCGGCTATTCTAAACATGGCATATGGAATGCTTACAACTAACACGTATTCAATTTGGAATTGAAATACAAATGCAGTTTGTATGATGCGCCGAGCCCGGTGCGTGCAAAACAGATGAATGATGCAAACATGCTGTCATACTGTATGCTAATTAAAATATGCCCTATATCTAACCATTATAAGCGGGTAAATAAAAGGGAAGAAAGACGTGGGGTTGGAAGACATGCATCACATTCACGCACACTTATTACAATTATGCCCTCGTACAGAGGGTCCAAATAAATATACAGTCCCAAATGAAAGAATAGTACAGTCCAAATAATACAGTCCAAATAATGTACAAATTCCTAATTAATTTTACAAATTAACTAAGAAAATAATAAAACTGGCATGCAAGCCAGGGACTGCCTTGATTCTGCTCCGGATGATGGAATGATGCATGTTTGGGCTGCTTTGCGCGGAAATCCACTGGAATGCCCCAATTAGCCTCTGTTTTGTAATGATTCTTGAAAAGCGCGCCAAGCCTCGGAAGACCGCTGATTCTTGATATGCTGCAACAGAGAGCAGGAAAGGGGCATAGCAATGTATTTCACGAATATATGCATGCCTCGATCCTCGTACCACCAATCACGCATCTCGATGCATGATGGCCGAAGAGTCGAATTGCACGACTCAATATGAAATGAATGCACATGAAAACACAACAAAACCTAACTCCATCATGGATAATCCGGAGTGTCGATGACTGGGGAATTGAGACACATTCCGTCACTCAGAGTACGGAACGTACCTCATTTCCCGTGCCCGGGCTAACTCCTATCCCGAACACGATGCAATATGCATGATATGCATGAAATGCAACTAAGATACAATCTTAACATACACAATGTCATGAAATGGCATACACGCTGCACGAGGTGATACACGACCGAGCATACACAATGCTATGGATGAAATGGCATACGCAATGCAATAATGGGCTTATACCAACATGAGAGAGCCTCAGCCACACTCACATAGGAGGCCATCAGGTGAAAACAAGACACCTCAAAATGCGTGCATGCGTGCACGCAAACCGAGGACGGGCCCTCAGGCACCGAAATGCCACTCTAATGAGACATGGCAAAGACATGGAATATGACGTGCGCACATGCAAAAATCAGTGGCAAGATGAGGGGCAAAACAGCCCCGAAACCCGGTAAAACAAAACCCGATGCATGAAATGATCCCGAAATGCGAAACTAGGCACCCGAAATGACTTGTAGCTATGCAATGCATGCATGATTCGTACATGAAGTGTGAATACAGAAGCTAGGCAGCCCCAAAACTAGTATTTTTACAGTATAAAACATAGCCAAACAGCAAACACAAGTAGGGCTAAAATGTCATACAAAAATGGCTCCGCAAGGGAGGTAATGAAACAAGTGATAGATGCAAAGCCCAAACAGAAAAATACCATTCTACAACACTGAAGAAGGACCAAAAATATGAACATTTACAGTTTATGACATCCCCCAAATCAGTATGCAATCATGCTCAAAATGCAATGCAAGATTGAGGCCACAAGATGGTATGACATGAAGTAGGCAAAATATACACCAAACAGCCAAGTACCCTTAATGAAACATGACAAGGGGGTCAAAATATGGCCACTTTCAGTTCTGATCATGGCCGAAAACAGAAGCTAGATAAGCCTAAAAAAGCATGCAAAAACAAGGACCAAAGAGGGGTGATGAAGCAAGTGGTACATGGAGGTCCCAAACAAGGTTGAGCCCTTCTAAAATGTTGTAGAGGGGCTCAAAATAGGCCTATTTTCAGTTTACATCAGGCCCCAAAACAGATTACACACATGCTAAAAATACCATGCAAGATATTGGCATACAAGAGGGTATTGAAACAAGTGCCAAATGGGGGGCTCAAACAGGGTTGAGCCCTTCAAAAAACATGAAGAATGGCTCAAAAAAATGACCCTTTCAGCTAGGGTCGGAGCCCAAAACAGCAAGCAAAGAGGCTATAAAAATGGTGCAAAATTGAGCTACAAAAGGGGGAAAATGGCTTACCCTTGAAGACCAATGCCTTTGTTGCTTCTTGGCTTGAGAAATGACACCTCCTAGCTGCTGAAAAGCTTCCCAAGTTGCTGGAAATGGAGTGGTGGTGGTGGTGCTTGGTGGTGATGAAGAAATGAGGTTGGAACTTAGGAATTTTTGAAGAAAATGAGAGAGATGGAGGGAGATATGATGCAAGAGCTCAAAGAGGGTTTTTTCCAACCCTCAAAACAGAGATGGAGGCTCTGTTATGTAGGCAAGAATGGAGGGGAAATGTGGAGGGAAAATGGCATCAATTTTCCCTCCAAAAAAAGTTCCCTCCGGATGCAGTTTTTGGAGGGAAAAGAGCACACAGCTGTAAAGTACTCCCTGTAAGGAAGCTGGCCGGCCAGTTATCAAAGTTGCAGGTGGCCAGCCGGCCACCCCCCATGGCCGGCCGGCCAAGGGGCAAAATGGTCCAAAAGAATTTCTGGCCGGCCACCCAAAATTGGTGTCCTTCCAAGTCTTCTCATCACAACCCTGTGGTTCAAAACTGGCAACTGTAAAATAGGAGAAACAACAAGCCATTTTTCAAAGAGGTTCAAAAGTGGACAATGGAATTAATGGCCGGCCATATGATATTAGGGTCCTCCCAAGTGTGTACAACACAAATATGGGGTTTGGGTTTGAAGAAAATGGCCCTAGGGTGGTCAACATTGGCTCGGAAGTGAGAAAAACGAGCGCCGGAGGGCGCCGGAGGGATATAACTGGTTGCTGAGACAATTGCTGGCCTCCCACCCTTCAGTGACCTTCCTGGTGATAAAACAGAGGTACCTGCCAAAATTGAACAAGAACCGATGCAAAACGAATGCTCGGGGGCCGAAACACGCTGTTCGGGGTCCCGAAAACAGGCCGTTAAGTACCGAAAGTGGCGTTCAACCACGAAGTGGATCTCTCAGACCTAAGTGTCCCTCAAAAGGGAGTAAATAAGATGCATGCCAAAAACCGGAGCAGTCGGAGATGGTCAGGCGGTCCCGAACCGAGGCACACGGCCTGACGGCTCCGAAAATCGGGAACCGGGCTCCGAAATGGGCAAAATGGCCTACGACCACGAAATGTAGCCCACGGCCACTGAGAGATGGTCTACAGGACCTCTCCCTCCCCACAGGAAAAGAAACAGAGAAAACCGAGTCTGGTTCGCAAACCGAGGCAAGGTACGGAAGAGGGTTCGGAAGTCCGGAGGCAGGGCTCACGGCCGCGACTCTGAGACTTCTGAACGAGTACAAAATGCAATATCACCGAGCGCTCAATCGGTGACGTCTGAGTCTTAAGGTCGGTCCAAAATGGGGTGTCTACAATTAGTTTTAGTTTGCCTAATCATCATGCATTGTCTACAACAATCAAGACTATTCTCCACCGATAGCCCAAAGCAGATATTTCTAAACAGAAAATAAATGCATAACAGATATCATATTAACATTTTCATAGGTGAGCGATAAATTAATCCAATTACACCATTTAATCCCACAATTTCCCAATTCCACTATTCTCAACTCAATTTCACAATTTCCCAAATTAATTATTCAATACAATTAGGGCTTTTTCCCCCTTTCTCCAATAATGGCCCTAAGGCTCATTTTTCACCCATAATCCATAAACAACCTCCATTTCAAGTCCACAACATAGATATGACTCAAACATGGAAAAACCCCTTTCTTATATAAATTATAAAACAACCCCAACTTTTCTCAAAATTACACAATATTACCAACTAATCAAAATGACCAAAATTAAAGACAAAACCCATAAGATGGAGTAGGTTATCCCTACCTCGAAATTAGAAGCCCAAAGCCAAAGTGCTCCAAAACCACTAATGTTCAGATTAAAACGAAGCCCAAATCACCCTCTATCTTTTATACAAAGGGATAAGGCTAGGAACACACTAAAAGTAGATCAATCCCTAGAGAGAAGTTGTTTAGAGAGAGAGAGAGCTCAGATCTAGGGTTTTTGAAAAAGAAGAAGATGAAAAAGTGAAGTGTAATCCCGCTGCAGTCTACTGATATATGTATGACCCGCTCGAGCGGAGAATAGGACGCTCGAGCGTCAGACACAAAAACTAGACCCGCTCGAGCACAAAGATACCCGCTCAAGCACCAAGACACAACTGTAAAACACACCCGCTCGAGCGCGAAAGAAAAGACGCTCGAGCGTAGATTTCACCCCTCTAGTACTTTTACAGACATTGAACACCCGCTCGAGCGCCAAGATGCCCGCTCGAGCGCGACCCGCTCGAATGTATGGAAATCCGCTCGAGCGTGAAAAACACACCCGCAGAAGTTTTGCAGAGGTACAAAGTGCTGAGAGTGTGAAAACTCTACTCGAGCGCAAATGGACCCGCTCGAGCGGACCACCAAAAATCTGGGCAACAAGGAATGAGACTAAAGCTCAACCAACCTGTAACAATCCTGCCCAAAACATCCTATAACTCAAATACAAAGTATTGAAGGACGGAAACAAGATATATACAACAACCAACATCCACGGAACCAAGTCCGGATTACACTAATCAATGGAGGGAAAATCGGGATCGCTATTACTATTGTCTTACTACCATGCTTTAAATAATGCTATTAGATCTTTTATAGAGTCGTTATTAGTTCTAAAATATTTTAGTTGGTTAAAAATTTTTAATTTTCAAATTTTGAAGTCATTGTTTTTTTTTTTTTTTGTAGAATTTGGAGAATGTAGCATCCTATGGATTTGCAAATAATCTTCAGTTTTTAGTAGAGAGTTGAGTTACAAGGATTTGAGATTGTGGTTGTTTGAATTTTCCTAAACCTTGTGACGAGGGTGAGACACTTCTTCCCCCCTTCTTCTCCTCCTCTGTCTGAATTACCCCAAGTACTATTTGCAGGTTATTGTTCATAATGCCCTCAAATTGCACATTTTAGCCCCAAAAGCCTACCAAACTAAGTTTAAATTAACCTTAACCCTTTCTCCTATGTATTGGTTTTCAATCTAACCACTAAATACCCAAAAATTATTTGTTTTCTAGATTTCAAGTAGTCTAATTCATTTGAGAAATAGAGGTCTTTTTAATTTGGGGTTTAGAAAAAGCAGGTCCTAACTCAAACCAACGCAGATCCATTTGAATAGGATAATATTACTAAATGGAAGATACATACCTTTTGCTCTTGCTACAATATATTTGCATCATATAGGGCACCTGTGTGTATAATTGAGAATTATGTTGAATGCCAATTTTTTTGATTGGTGCAGTGCAACATCTAACAACATACTAGATCGAGCTATTGATTCAGAAGATTCTCAGCATAAGGACTTCCTCAGATTGGTAAGGATGCACGGAGCTTATATGTACAAAAAATATTGTGGACAATTCAAAAAAAAAATTTCTCAATCTTGGTGCTCATGAGTCATGTTGTCTTGCAGGAGCATGTTGAAGGGTATCATGAATTGTTTGTAAAAACCAAAAATTTCTTCTCCACTGCTGTTGCAAAATGGGGTGCTGATTTCTATGTCAAAGTGGATGATGATGTCCATGTCAATTTGGGTATACACTATCTCTTTTCATTTTCTTTTCTTGTTACATTCTTTTTCATTTTTTCCCAATTTTGGGTAGCTTTTGTCAATTTTGAATTTGCTAAGTGATGCAGAGTGCATAAAACTGTTATGACCCTACCACTATTATATATTTTCCAAAAAAATTCATAAGTTTGTAGGCTTTGAAGAAGAGATTTCCTCTTAAGATGGATTTATTTTTTTGCAGGTTATTGAGTTTGCCCTGGCTTTGCAGGAAGCTAGGTGCTTTTCTGTTGTTCTGGAATGTGTGCTTGCACCTGTTGCTGCTGTGCTGCAACATTTTCTCTTCGAATCCTTACAATTGGTATTGGGGTAGGGCCTTTCTGTATTGGCCAAGTTAATTGATTCTTTAGCTCTCTCTGCTGCTCCTAATAATGAATTAGACTTGACTGGCTTGTGTTGTGTATAATCTTTTTGCTTTCATTTGTACATATAATTTGCTATCTGATCTTGTAATTTGTTTTTCAAGTACTAAAGTGGGCATTTTAGTGATATCATGTGTTCAGATATTGAGTTTACTCATGTAATGAACTTTGAATTTGCTTTTCTTCTCTCTCTCTCTCTCTCTCTCTCTCTCTTCTCTCTCTCTCTATATATATATATATATATGTATATATATATATATGTATATATTATTACAAATAACCTTTTACGACATACAAAATTATGCTGTGAAAAGTGTAATAATTTATGACATGCAAGAAAATGTTGTAAAAGATTATATACAACATACAGAGTATGCCAGAAATAAACTAAAAATAACTTTTTACGACATACAAAATTATGCTATGAAAAGTGTAATAATTTATGACATGCAAGAAAATGTTGTAAAAGATTATATACAACATACAGAGTATGCCAGAAATATACTAAAAATAACTTTTTACGACATACAAAATTATGTCGTGAAAAGTGTAATGATTTATGACATGCAAAAAAATGTCGTAAAAGATTATATATGGCATACATAATATGCCATAAACATATTAAAACTAATATTCTACGGCATGCAAAATTATGCCATGGAAAGTGTGGGGAAGTGGTTTGGAAATACTCTTCAGATCCTGGAAGACGCCAATGATCCTCAGCTAGTCACCTGCAAAGATACAAATACTCCGGTCGGGGGTACCGGAATTAGCACTCCGACGGACAAGTCAGTTCCTCTACTCAAGAAAGCTTGTTCACTAAGTTTTTAGAAGTGATTCTTACATACCTTTACTAGTCATTGTCATTATATTTATACTCGTTTCTTCTGATCCTCGGGGCCAGGGCCTACTTTTTCAATCATTATCTTTTCCACTATTCGGTCTAGGGATCCTTCCCCATTCGGCCTATTTATCCTGTTCGGCCCCTTATCCTTGCGGGATATTTGCCGTCTAGCGTCAAGCTTCTGAAATATATCTCCTTTATCTTCGCCAATTATTCGGCTACCACAATTGCCCTCCGAACTCCCTGTTGACGGCAGTCAATCGGCGTGTTTGGTTCAGAATTTGAGAAGTTTAGCGTCAGGCGGCTTCGCGTGCCCCAATATATGTCAGGAGGCGCGCGCCTTTTTGCTCATCATTACGCTTTCCCGCTCTATTCATGTGTATCTCAGCATTTATTGCGATTTGAAACTTTGGTCCTTTCGAATTCACATTTCGTCGATTTTCTGAGACTTTTGGATCGCCAGTGCATATCCTCCGTAACTCGCGTTTTCTGCAACTTCTTCCCGTCTTCCCTTGTCTCATCTGCTCTTCGTAAGTTTCCTTATCCCTTCTTTGTAACCCTGTTTTCTGTTTGCTATTTTAGCTTCGGTGAATATTTAGTTATTTGCTAAGATGGCCAAACATTTGAAAGACCTCCTTTCTGAGGATCGTATCTCGGTTTCCGGCAACATTTCATACAATCCAATCGCACCCAATTCCCCAAAAACATAACATGTTAACCGGCAGGCCCAGAGAAACTCCGACAATTAAGTTCGATGACTCCGACCTCGTCGATCCTTTGGTCGTCAAATTATGCGTACGTCAGTTCAGCGTTGAACGCATTCTCATAGACCCAGGAAGCACTTCGGAAATCTTGTACTACAGAACTTTTGTTGAACTCGGCCTCAACGAGTCGGATCTATCACCGTCGTCTCAGCCACTGTGTCGCTCAACACGAATCCAGAGTACCCGTTAGGAAGGTTGTGCTACCTGTTCGAGCGGGCTCAAAACGGTTGACGTGGAATTCTTGGTTGTTAAGCTTCCGTTGCCGTATAATGCCATCATGGGCCGCCCCTGTTGCATATCATGAAGGCTGTCCCAAGCACCTACCATCAGCTTATACGCTTCCCAACAGACCGTGCATTGAGGAGATCCATGGCTCACCCGCAATCCGCCGCGAACGTAGACTTTATGAAGATCCATTTACGGACCCGACTTGTCGGATCTGATGCTTGTACTGGTACCACGTTTTTAATGAATCGATTTTCTTTGTCACTCCTCCTTCAAGCCTCTTAGGCCCAATTAAGTCTCCGGATTCGGAGCCCCCTTTGGTGCATGACACCTTAGGCCGAATAAGTCTCCGGATTCGGAGCCCCCTTTGGTGCATGACACCTTAGGGTCGAATAAGCCTCCGGATTCGGAGCGCCCTTCGTGGATTGTCACGATTGGCCAAATTAAGTCTCCGAATTCGAGCCCCCTTGGTGCATGACACCTAGGGCCGAATAAGCCCCGGATTCGGAGCCCCTTTGGTGCATGACACCTTAGGGCCGAATAAGCCTCCGGATTCGGAGCGCCCTTTGGTGCAGGTCACCTTAGGCGAATAAGTCTCGGATTCGGAGCGCCCTTCGTGGATGTCACGATTGGCCAAATTAAGTCTCCGGATTCGGAGCCCCCTTTGGTGCATGACACCTTGCCGAATAAGCCTCCGGATTCGGAGCGCCCTTTCGTGCATGACACCTTAGGGCCGAATAAGCCTCCGGATTCGGAGCGCCTTTGGTGCAGGTCACCTTAGGGCCGAATAAGTCTCCGGATTCGGAGCGCCCTTTGTGGATGTCACGATTGGCCAAATCAAGTCTCCGGATTCGGAGCCCCCTTTGGTGCATGACACCTTAGGGCCGAATAAGCCTCCGGATTCGGAGCCCCCTTTGGTGCATGACACCTTAGGGCCGAATAAGCCTCCGGATTCGGAGCGCCCTTCGTGGATGTCACGATTGGCCAAATTAAGTCTCCGGATTCGGAGCCCCCTTTGGTGCATGACACCTTAGGCCGAATAAGCCTCCGGATTCGGAGCCCCCTTTGGTGCATGACATCTTAGGGCCGAATAAGCCTCCGGATTCGGAGCGCCCTTTGTGGATGTCACGATTGGCCAAATTAAGTCTCCGGATTCGGAGCCCCCTTTGGTGCATGACACTTAGGGCCGAATAAGCTCCGGATGGAGCCCCCTTCGTGCATGACACCTTAGGGCCGAATAAGCCTCCGGATTCGGAGCGCCCTTTGGTGCAGGTGACACCTTAGGGCCGAATAAGTCTCCGGATTCGGAGCGCCTTGTGGATGTCACGATTGGCCAAATCAAGTCTCCGGATTCGGAGCCCCCTTGGTGCATGACACCTTAGGGCCGAATAAGCCTCCGGATTCGGAGCCCCCTTTGGTGCATGACATCCTTAGGGCCGAATAAGCCTCCGGATTCGGAGCGCCCTTCGTGATGTCACGATTGGCCAAATTAAGTCTCCGGATTCGGAGCCCCCTTTGGTGCATGACACCTTAGGCCGAATAAAGCCTCCGGATTCGGAGCGCCCTTCGTGGATGTCACGATTGGCCAAATTAAGTCTCCGGATTCGGAGCGCCCTTTGGTGCAGTGACACCTTAGGCCGAATAAGTCTCCGGATTCGAAGCGCCCTTCGTGGATGTCACGATTGGCCAAATAAGTCTCCGAGATTCGGAGCCCCCTTGGTGTATGACACCTTAGGGCCGAATAAGCCTCCGGATTCGGAGCGCCCTTTGGTGATGATCACCTTAGGGCCAAATAAGCCTCCGGATCGGAGCCCGTTTTAATCAACTAATTAAGCCGGAATCACTAATATGTTCGCCGGACAAGGCGTGCCTTAGCCGGCCCACGAGTACGACCCATTCCGGTTAAATTGCATCCCGCCTAAGGCAAGGGCCGATCCCTGAATACAGGAAAAATATTTAAGCAAAAATATTTAAGCTACACAAAAGTTCCGGTAGCAAACTTTCCGATAGCAAATATTAAACCATACGAAATGACGTGCTTAACCATTAAAAGTTGGGATCAGGAACATTCATCCGGCATAGCTAAACAAAAGATTTTCAGAGTAAGACTCAACTATATGAAATAACACTTTTTATTTGATTAAAAAGTTGTTACATAGACGCAATCCGCGTTCGAACATTACAATATCTATCTCTAACTTCTAAGACAAATCACGCATCGATCTAACCGCGCCCGAATTGGCATGTCGCCGGGCCTCTGACACCATCGACAATGTCAAGGCCAAGATCCAAGACAAGGGAGGTTAGGGGCAGCGGTCGTTGTGTCTCCTTTCGGGGCGATCTGCTTTCAACGACTTGGAGGCTGACGTGTTTCCAGTTTCTCTCCTTTCAGCGGTCCACCTCCCACATCGGAGAATCCTCCGCCGCAAACCGTCTGAGCGCCAAGTTCGGCCGGAATTTGAGCTCCTGCAACTATCATCACCATTTGATGGTGAGAACTCTTGATCATCCCACGCAATAGATGCTGGTGAGCCAAATATGTTTGATTGCATGAGGCGCCTGCCGCTTTTATTCTCAGTAATGGCCGCGATCTCGAGGCCCAAATCCCGAAGTGATTTTATCAACACTAAACCCCACGAGACAGGCGTCGGTCAACATTCTCCATGACCTAGTTAACCCAACGGTTGGCTAAAACGCGCGCGCATAGGCTGCGCAAGGGCAAAATTACCTAGCTCAATCGGCTAGACATCTGGCATTCGAGCTAAGTCAAAATGCCGTAGCCCCTCCGATCTCTGGCTCACGGCTTCTTCAAATTTCAACAACACACGCCGCAATGGCTTTATTCAAAAGTAACGGCCATTACATGTAGGCCGATCACGCACAACGAATCGGCGCATCGATTTAACATGCCGAGTCCGATTGATGTATTTACGTCTATCCAAATATTTATGCAATCAAATTAAACACGCACACGCCGAATGCGGGAGACAATTTGATATTTTCAATAAAGCGTCTTTTATTCAAAAAACCAAGAAATTACATAATTGCAAACGCGACCAGCGTTCGAACCTTACAATAATTAAAGTCAGACGGCGTCGCCCTCATCCTCACTCTTCTCAACCTCGAAAGCAGAAACGGAAAATCCTTACTGTGGTAGAGAGGTGACGCCGAATCGATGCCTGACAAGCGAAGAGATTCGGCGACTTGAGATGCCTTGATCCAACCATGCCTGAACCCACGATTTTCACATCGGCAAACCTCTTCGGCAAGCTTCTCCTTGGTCTTTGGATTCCAACCAAGCGCCCTTCGTGAAAACCTTTTTCATAAGACCTCCCCTTGGCGGACTCCAATGCGAACATGCTCGCCGTTTCACGATCGGCAATGGCAGGCTTATAAGCCGACTGGTAACCCTCTCTTCCAGATTGGATTCACCTGCCCTGCTGGTTTGTACTTGAGCCCTTTGATCTTTCTTAACTCACGTTCAGCCGCCTCCACGCGAGCCTCCAAACTGCGGATATGCTCTTCTTTTTCTCCATTTCTCGGCGGGCGGCGCGCAATCGCATGCCGACTTCATAAGCCGTATAGAGCCCTTTCACCGCCCCATTGAATGCCCTCGCGAAACACTTCGTAGTCCTGACGACCAACCATTGACTGCTGAACTTCCGGAGGAAATATTTGTCGAGCAAACTCGACCGCCACGTCTGGATCTCCCGAACGATCGAGTCCGCTTCCTCATGGGCTTATTCTTCACAAATACTCAAAACTTAATGGGCACGGATTCGCGTCTGATCTCCTTTCGACTTGGGCATGTGTGGCGATCTCCCCTGGGACTGCCTATCCCGTCTGGCGACCTACTACGACGTCGAGGAGATTGACGCCTCTCTCGACCCATAGAACTCTTACTCCCACACGCAGAGGCGCACCACGGTGTTCACTTCGATTCATATCACGCCAAGCTCAGCCAATGTCTTGGCTTCCCCTTTGCTGTTAAAGAAGAGTTTGTTCGACATTCGCACAATAGATTTTCTCTCAGGAGTCTGAATCAGATACCTACCAGACTCTTAAAAGCTGTACCTTTGATCATTTAACACTCGCAGAGGCAGCACGATCGAGGCAAGTTCATTAATCGCAAACCCAATCGCCTGACGCCGACTAAGTTGACGGCAGGACAAGCTTTTGGCTCAAGATCTGCAGCCTAAGTGCGTAGTACCCCAGCCGGCTCACAAGTTGATTCGGGCAAGAGCAATTCATTAATCTGTTCGGCTAAACTACCCCAGCCGGCTCACGAATTGATTCCTCAGAGCCAGAGTTCTTATCATGAACCCCCTGGGGCAAGGGCAGATTCATCAATCTAAGGCCCAAGATCAGTAGGCAGTGAAATTGCAAATGGTGATTTTGATGGATATGTATTGAATCTGCAGGACCCAGATATTGACCAATCTTTTCCTCTCTACCTTCAGTGGTTTAGCACTTCAGATTCAAGTAAGGAAAAAACTAAAGTTTGGACAAACGATATTCTATGTACGGTTTGTGTAGAGAGTTCTAGATAAAATCATTCGTGCCACAGTAAAATCATCCGGCTCACGAGTTGACTGGCAAGAGCAGATTTATCAATCTATTCGGACCAAGTACCCCAGCCGGCTCACAAGTTGATTCAGAGCTAGAATTCTTTTTATGAACCCCCTGGGGCAAGGGCAGATTCACAAATAAGGTTTTCCCACAGTATATGCAATTCCATTTTACCAAATGCATTGAACAAACACAGAACTCTTTCATTAAAATTAAACCACAGAACTCTTTCATACAAAGTGTGTGGTGGTAGCAAAAATTACAAGGAAATTTTCATTAATAAATTGCGCGCAGATGCTAACCAATTTATACATGAAAACTACCCTGAACCAACAAAGCACTATCCAAAAGAAGAAAAAACAAAAACAAAAAGACGCCTGCTCAGTAAACGGCTTCCCAGATCATTCGTCGTATCGGATTCAAGTGCTCAACATCCACCTGCTCATAAGGAATTGGCAAATCCAATGTAACCTCAGCGGCAGGCAAGGGCTTTGAGCCACCTATGTTTGAACCGCGATTCTCAAATTTGGACACTTCTTCAACATATTCCGTCAGAGCGGCGCCTCTCCCTGCCTCAAAGGCCTCCGATTCGGCTTTCTCGCGGCCGCCTTAAGCTCCTCTAACTGAGCTTCCGCTTCAGCAAGTGCTTCCTTGGAAAGTTTGAGCGATTCCCTCGCTCCATTTCCTTACCCTCAGCATCAACACGAAGCTTTCGGCGACGCAAACCCTCTCTTTCTCCGCTTCGGCTCGCGCGCTCTCCATTTCAGCTCTCATAATTTCGAACTCGGCCCTACTTTTTTGACCCTGCACCTCTGTTTGCAAATGGTCAATTCTCCTGAGAGCATCACGCAGGCGGCGACCCAAGTCGGCGATCCTTCCGATCGTCTGCAAAACAATTCGTATGATTAGATGCCTTTAACAAACAAGAGCGAAATGAAGGTGACCTACCAGGAGTGCCGATTGAGCAGTTAGGGCAACGGCCATAATATCAGGCACGGCACCGAAGGCTTTGTTGTCAGCCGGCAGAGAAATTGAAGCCGCCAGGCTCAGTCCACGGCTGGATCCTCGATGGCCGAAGCGTCGGATAAAATCGGCATATCCCTGATCTTTGGCTGAATAACGAACGGAGCGACCACGTCCGGTTCTTCAAGCCGAGGCCGTTTGCTATCAGGGCCAGCTTCTGAACTCGCTTCTCCCTCGGCACCACGCTTTTGGCCTTGCTCCGGAATCAGCCGTTCCCCATCGGCCTGTTCTCCACCATCTTTTCCCGTATCGGACACAGCAACCTCAACTGTCCCCTCAGAAACGGGTACGAAGGGCTTGATCAAGCTGGGATCTGATGTGGCGCATTCAGCCTTCTTTCGGCCGCCATCCGCTCGGCATTTCTTTTACGTGCATCTGCGTCAAGCTTTCCTTCGCCATACCCTCAAAGAAATCGCCGGGTAGATCCCCCAAATTCGAAAAATATCCCCGGAAGAGAAATCTGCTCGTCCTGAGGCGGATGGCTCGGTGGCCTCAAATGCCGAACGTACGGCCTCGTCGCCCCCTACAACCTCCTCAGTAGACTCCCCAGCCGATCGGCAATCACCTCTACAACCGGCTCGGCGTCTTCCCCGAATCAGAAGCTACGAGACCGATCTGCCAAGGTTTTTGAAGCTGGGGAAGATAAGGGCCGAGAGCTGTTGATTGCCGGCTGGAATCGGAATGTTATCTGCAGCCGAGAAAGTAGTGTAAGTGGGTTCGTACCGAAGGAGAATATGGGCGGCTCTCCCTTGCTGTTGTACGTTTGGGCGGCCGAAATTGTGAGTGCAGTCTTGATTTCCCCAAGAACCACGTCGTCAACCGAAGTCAGAATTTTCTTCAACCTATTACCTGCAGAAGATAAAAAGCGATTCAGGGAAAAGAGCCGAATAAGAGATAGACCAACAAACAAGACATTGCGTGGCAACCTGGGTCACCCTTATGTCTGGGAATAGGGTCCAGGCGATCCTCCCCTTCAGCGAACTCCCAATTACCTCGGACGTTGACCATCACGTCGTCAACCCGTTTACCAGAACTGGCAAGCATAGTCACCAAGTGATGGTCAGTATCTTTGGCCCTGAGGAAATATCGCCCCAGCCGACCGGAGGATTTGGCTAAGGCGTAACAATGCCGAATGGCCGGAATCCCAAGGTTAATCCTAAGGCTCGATTCAACTCTACAACCCCCATGATGATTCGAAAGAAATTTACATTGGGTTGAGAAGGAATCAAACCCCAATAGCGGAGAACGGCCCTAAGAAGTGGGTGTAGGGGGAAACGAACCCCGCCCTCCGCAATGGATAAAAGAGGGAATACGATCGTGTTTTGATCTTCCCTCTCCATGTCGAGAGCGTTGTCCGTTACAAGGGATAAATGGACGTCGTCAGGAATAGAA